>JAIPRK010000427.1:0-208430 GCA_025469195.1 Chaitophorus viminalis
TAAAATTATACTTATTTTTAATACCTAGTACTCCATCATCACCGATAAGAGGTTATCCTCAGTGGTGAGATGGGCCATTTACCTATGTTATTTATATAATCATTGTATACTTAATTGTAATTTCTGGCCAATAAATATTATTATTATTATTATATTCATTTCACATTTAACCTTTTTGCTCTTATATTTTCTGTAATTTAATTTCATTGTTCTTATTTCCATCATTTTACCCTTGACTGTAAAACTATTATACACAGTGATATATATATAATTTTATATTTGTGGATAGACACTAATTAAGATAGTTAAAGAACAATCGCTAAGTATAGACGATTAAAGTACACATACATACACACACATTAGTATTAATGATATTATACTGTACAAAATTACTTCATAAAAAGAGAATTTCCACTAGAATACACAACAGATTAATTCAACTGTATGTTGAATTTTGAAATAAACGTGAACGAAAAAGTTTTAAATAATCACAAATCATAAGATTGCGTGAGGCGCGGAAAATAAAAATTGTAATTAAATGTATTTAAACATATTGTGTTCAATTCGAACTTCGAAGTTAGGTATGGTTTTAATAAATATATTTTTGAAACTATTCGGTTTGTTAGTTTTAATGTAAGTATATAATAATATACATAACTAATTTACGTAAACTGATTTAGATACTTTGTGAAGTACATACAGCGAATAACCTGAACGTATCTTTTTGTCTTCAGGGATACGTGTTTCAAATGAAATGTATCATAGCGGTTTCGCACAAGAAATATATCAAATAAAGTAACCACGCATGAAGAAATTTAATAACAGTATTCTGAGCCTCTCTAGCATCCTGTGCTCGTGAGTTGTAAACGGTATGTACTATACGTTACTCAAAATTAGATTAGAAAGTTCAAAACTTTAAGAATTTAATATTATTTTTATTTTGTTTTACGAGACATTTAAATTGTAATCGATCTTTGCACAATAAATAATTATAAAACAGCATGCCTGAAAATGACTTTTTAACTATGTTTCGGTTTCAACATGATAATATAAGTATAATACAATATAATTATATGTATTTTAAGGAACCAGTCAGCAGGAAGTTAGGTAATATTATATAGATACGCAACAACGGAACGTATTGTACAACGGAAATTTGTGGTAAATGAAAATATGCGCGTTTACTGCATGCGAAGATCAATAATTATTGGCCATATCAGTAAACAATATGCTAAAGTCGGTGCGTATTGCGATTAATTAATATATAATGTAAAATATTACGTGTGTGTTTTTGTATAGTGATAGACTGATGATATTATTATGTTTAATTGTATTATACAGTTATAAATACTAACATTTAATATTTTAATTTATATTATGCTAATAAGTAATAATTATGACTCTAATCGAAAAAGTATTAGCAGCTAATTTAATTGTACATTATCAAAAACATCACGGAGAATTGAATACGAATAATCAATCAGACTAATTTACAATGAAAAATTGAAATGTCGAATGTGTGAAATAAATTAATCTAAACAACAGAAAACGGAATTAACATTTTTTTTTTTTTTAAATTAGTTCGTTTTAAAACATACAAAACAAAGATATTAGGTAATAAAGATAGATATATATATACATATATATATATATATATATATATATATATATATATATATGCGTAATACACCTCGATCCAAGAATTAAATTCTTTGTAAAATATTTCTTGTAAAACTTTACCAAATGGTGTGCGCGTTGATCAAACAATAATTTATCACGATAAGTTTTCAACGTGCACGCCGAGCAACCAGCGCGGAAATAGAGGGCCAAAGGTGCCAATGCCCACGGCCTGGCGTATCAATAAATGTCTCGAGATGCAAGATACCAAGTTAAAAGTTTCGATTTGAAACATAATCGATGTACGATTCTCGAGGTTTTTTCACGCCCTGGAACCTAATATTGACGAAACTATTGCAGTCGCGTTCGTTTATATATTCTTTTAAAAGTTATTGCGATTAATATTGAAAAACTTATGTAAAATAAAATAATCTTTTTTTCCCAAATGCATATTATTGTAAAATAATAGAATAGAGTTTGTGTTACGTTTTAATTGTGATTGATAGCCATGGAAAACCATCGTATATAATATGAGCGCACTTGTGTGGTTTTCGATTGTAATTTAATTACAGGTTCTGCAGGCATGAATCGATTACAGTGGCATTACACTATACGTTTTCGTTGGGCTACAGAAAACTTTTACACTTAATATCTGAACGGATTTCGCACAATGATTTCGCCATGTCCAATACGATTAAAGCCAAAAGTTTTGTACCACTATTGATTATATAATACGAGTGTACATACATCTAAGAGCATCTTAATGGTTTCCTCATACTGGTCTCTTCGACTTGTCTCTCCGAGATATATTATCCACTGCAAATTGCGTCTCACGTTGAGTACTCACGTTTAAAATTATAATAGAGAAGATTCTGGTAACATCGTATACCTACCGATTATTTCGGAATGGTTATGTATAAACTGTTCGTCTTTAGCGTACGTTTCAAGTAATGCCACATTTAGCGATATTAAGTAAATAATTTCAAAATTCTCATCCCTTCCCAAATAAAAAATATATATATATATCAAAAACTTATAGGATACGTATATTCTCTTGTTAATCATAATAATATATTGATTTATTTTATTTCGGTAATTTATCACGACGCGTGTATGAACTTACAAATCGTAAACCATATTATGTAAAGATCATTAGCTATACACTCAAAAAATAAAACTAGAAAATGAATTTAATAAGCATTCTTATATAAATAAATACTATTTAGATATTCATAATACCAGATGGGTGAATTTTAAAACACTCGACTTTCACACTTTGGTTGAATCGAGTTACGACACAAACGTATAAAATCATATATAATGAATCGTATTCAATATATATTTCTCTATGTTAAAAAAAATCGTTGTGAGATGATAATAATGTATGATTTAGTCGTGGTTTTTGAGTAAAAACTAGTATTGACAGACAGAAATTATTTGTCGTAAATTCATAGTATAAAATATATTGCATACACAAACGATATTATGTTGTTCAACGTTTTAGTCGCAATTATAATCAAAGTTTAATATAATGTTATCATATTATTTGTTTTAATATTGTCGACAGGACTGCAACTAAATAAATTTGGTCGATGAAAACTATACTGCAACGATCGATGGACCGCAATTCTCTGTACGGTTTAAAATGTGTGGTAAAAACTGCTGCATCAAATGATGATGGTAATATGGTATAGCTCTAGTTCATGTATTTGATATTTTGAGCAAATATCCATATTTTTCGTTTTATTTACTTATTACTTATGAACATACTCAAGGGTATGAGGGTAAGGGCATAAGACATTGAAGTAGGGTTCTTACGGTTCATATTTATTCCGTGTGTTCGCATATTCAAAATACACTTGCATATATTATCAATTGATTGCAAAAGCCCTTCTAAACAGTAAGCTTTAAGGATGTCATTCTTGAGTTTGTACCTCCTAAAGTTAACACCTAAAATATTTCAATATTTCACTTGCCTTAAAAATATTATTCTGTACGCGTGATACATCTAATGCTGCTTAGAACCATTAGTCGCATTCAATTATTTATCATAATAAGTATATACATTTAAAAATATTTTGAGCAGTTACACACTTAACTCTGTGTTATCATAATCATTACTCTAATCCTATGTGTATACTTTATATACTATGGATTTTTAAAAATTAATTAATTAGGCATTGAATGAATTATTTTAACGAAATGTAGGAATAAACGAATAAAAATAACTGAGGTTGATTAAGTTAATATAAAGATTCAATCGAGTTCCAAAAAAAAACGATTCCCTACTCACACAAAATAAATGTTATCAAGATCTCTTACGATGCAGTAGATCCAAACACACTGGAATGCCTACACTAATCCCAAGGCAGACAAAAACATATTGGTTTAGTAGTATACAAAATTACATTCTCTGAGAGAAACGGTTTTTATTTTTGGTACAGACGACCAAGTTCTACCCCACAACAGTATTATATTTTCTATTATGAACTAAACTTTGGCTGTTATGTCATATTTATTTTACATTCCATATCCTCCACAGTCCTACCATAATAAAAAAGTTTGTAAATAAATATTATACTTGATCAAATAACTTCTAAAAAGGTATATTTTTTCCATATGCAATTAGTATTATTCTTAATAATTGTTATTTTTTATTTCAATATAAGTATAATAAAAATTCGATTTTACATAAGTGAATTATTATTGATATCATACAATAGGTACAGAAAAAGGGTTTCGCACAATTCTTCACTCATGTACTGAAGTAATATTAATACAAAAACTACTTTAAATTTGGAAAAATAACTATCTTTTAAAATAACTGTCTGATTATATTTCGAAACCTAAAGAAAGTTCGAACGAAAAGTGTAGAGCTTTTTTTATTATTAGTGCTCCGAAAAAAAAACCATAATAAAATCAATAGCTTTCTGACGCCATTGGTATTCTATAATCTGTTTTATCTTTAGAAACTACACACAGACACACACATACACACATATATAATATATTATATAAACAGATATATAAATGTATAATAAAACATACAATGAGTATATATTAAATATTACACACGTAAGTCAATTTTAACAAAATGAAAAACAAATAGGTCATTATATACTACCGAATATGAATTTTAATAAAAGTACATATTTTATACAAGAAAAAAACGACAAAACTATTATTTGCGTAACGATAAAGTGTTAAAGTGGGGAAGGGAGGGAGTTAAATAAATTGATTTTAAAAATTCAAATCATAGCTATACATTATTAAAATAAATTATACATATTTACCATTGATAATGTAAGTTGGAAAGTATGGGTGTATAAAAGCCTCTTTTAAACAAAACACGTAATTCAATAAAATTTAATTTATTAAAGTTTCAGCACAATTTATATGTATTTATTAGATTACGAGTGATAAATTATATTATATTTTTAACAAATCGAAAATTATAAAGTAAAAATCGATATATTTTCAATTTTATTAATTTATTATTGTTTATTTGTTTATAAGTACGCTTACCCTTCCAGTGTCTTATTTAAAAATTATTACTTATTATTTAATAATTTAATTAATCATTATTACTACTGTGATACAGTCTTTCCTGTCCGTAATTTTCGTGATACTTATTCATTTTATTACTTTTAGTATATTTTGTCAATATATTTTTATTTAAATAATAACTCATATAAATTATACGATAGTAAATCATATTAATTAGTAAAAGACAATTCAACAATTTTTTTGTTTATGAGTATCAGTCTAAAATCTGATAAAAATTGTTATAATTTTTAAAATATAGTAGTGTATTTGGAATTATTACTCGGTAATAGATTATAAAAGTACTATTTCAAAAAAATTTGCATGTTTTTCCATATAGATTAAAAAATACATATAAAAATTTCCCTGCATTGAATGTTGAGAATTTTTGTGAATCATAAAAAATATGTAGGTAGCTCGCTGGAGAGATGATTGAAAATCGGGGTGAATAAAAGCACTTAAGTAAATTTTACTTTAAAATGTTATAATATCCAATTATTAATTACCTTATTTTAGAATACTTAAAATATCAAGATTTACAATGGTTCTTTTTAAAATAGGTTTATAATTTATGTTATATCTGTAAATGAAAATTACATTTTTATAACAATTTTATCGTGCTTACTTTTCAAAAAAATCCGTTTAAAAATACTGCTATAGCAAAGTATATTTGTTTTATTGAAAAACATCAATAAATTATAATATTTCACTTTTATTATTTGAATGATTAATAATCATCAAAATTCAAATTACATTCTTCCATCGTAAAAATTAATATTTTTCTTAAGAATTCGGTGAGATACAGGGTCCAAAGTTGAATCTTTCGTTGTTTGTTGTATGTATTTTTATCGATTTGTGAATAATGATGAGTGATCGCATTTAAGGGGAGGTTCATTCATTATTGGTACCTATAGCAGTACTTAATAGGTATTTAAATTAAATAAAACGTTAAGTCAGTTACAATATAATATTTCGAAAATAAAAACTTTTATAAGAAAAATGTACAAAACCAAATTTATCATTTTTATTTTTTAGT
Source organism: Chaitophorus viminalis (assembly GCA_025469195.1). Taxonomy (NCBI): domain Eukaryota; kingdom Metazoa; phylum Arthropoda; class Insecta; order Hemiptera; family Aphididae; genus Chaitophorus; species Chaitophorus viminalis. The sequence continues at coordinate 6,197 of JAIPRK010000427.1, forward strand.
TTGATACTAGTTAAAATGGCTTAAAGATTTAACTAATATTTATAAACCATAAAATATAAGATAAATCATTTTATAAAAAGAAATAACGATTGTACCACGAATTTTTATATTTTTTTAAGGTTTCTGTTTAGTTTGTTCTTGTTATTCGGGTAACCACTGAGAAAATCGAAAAATTATCCCTCTTAAGTCCAATTTTCATACTAAGTTATAATTTACTATCTGGAAAAAATTTACTATTAACAGAAAATAATCACCTTTTTAGAGCACGAAAACCGATGCCTTTACCACTTCGCTTTGAATCGAAAGCGCGTAGTAAAAAGAAAACGAAATAAATCTAACTATATTATGTATATAATATAGTTAGTATATGTATATAGTATATAATATATAAATTAATAAATAGCGGAAAAAAATAAGAATATACCTACTGAAGCAAAATACCCCTAAACACCACCAAAATTATTACTGGAGTTATAACATTACGGTATTAGTAAGAAGAATGTCTAAGTATTCTCTCAAGCATATATAGACGTCAACTAGTCCAGCTTAAAGGTCCTGGGCTTGAAATTAATTTAAATATCGATAAAAATCGTTAAAATAAATAAAAAAAAATAGAAAAATTATATTAAAATCGGATATGTTTTTATAATGTTCAAAATTTAAATTTAAATTATGAGTATAAAAAATGAAAATAAATATGTCATATTAAAATTTTAATCGGTTTTCAATTAAAAAAATTATTTTAAATTCAACAATAGTTAACGGTCCAACATAAAAATATAATATTTATTTGTTTTATATTATTATTGGTTATAATATATTAATGAGTATAAATAACTCTTTAAATTGTTTAAATTAAACGTGTCATCTACCGACCGGTTAATAATATTGTCCATATTTATAATATGAATGAATAAGAAAATCTTACAACCGTCAGTTACGAACCTGGTAACACATTTTTGCACTCTGTAGACGTAAACGAGTTACCGTGGTAACAACAGCGTTGTTGAAGATTTAAAGTGGTAGTTATAATATTATAGGTGCATCTTACCTGTCACAGTCTTGACCGGTGAATGGTGATTCCTGGTCCTGGAAACCAATTATTTATCGCAGCACGGTTTGTGGTAGCACACTCACGAAAATTATGTTTGGGTTGTTCTTATTTAGACACTAGTTTAAAACGTGTGGTCGCCGCCGCTATACGTTTTGGAAGTTTTGTCATCGTCAAGGTATGGTCAAAATATTAAATATATTATAATACATTATTTTCATCATTGTACTGTGATCATTATTATTATTATTACTATTATCATCATTTTCGTCTATACGATAGAGGTATTCGTTGTTAATTATGAATTTCTCCTACACTGGGTGCCCGATAACGACTTATGTACATATTATTGTTATTATTTTATATTATACTTGTTTTGTGCATAGCATTGTTTAAAATGATTTCAATTATTTAACGGTAATCAGTATCTAATCACTAATCTGTATGACTGTATTACTTGTAAATTATAAAATAAATATATCCGTCCATACTACTGCAAGTCGTAAGAGTTATTGCCTGTTCATGCGGACTGCATTGGCGAGGTAACAGCCCTCCAAGAAAATTGGCAATAATTAAAATAAGTGATAAAAAAAAAGTTTGAACAATTTGAATTTGTGGTGCCAGGGTATGAGAAAACCAATTTCCATATTATTGCTACCACTTCAGTCTCATTCGTCCTAATCTTATATTAGCCGTGCTAACTGTAGTCTACAACTTCAATCGTGTGCATATATCAATATTTTTTTATTGTCTGGCACTCTTGTTTTTACACTCACAGTTAGGCAATAAGCGAACGTTTTGCCAGGCCAACCACTTCGGTGGCGCACTAAAGCTTCACGGGTTGTTAAAAATTCCGTTTTGGTTTAAAAATCGTTTTGAACCAACACTCCAGCACCGCTATCCTTCCGAAGCAGGCGTCAGGTGAGGACAGGTAATAATTATTTATAAATTTATAATAATTCTGTTGTTCGATAGGTAATTAATAATTAATAAACCAAAATGTCGTACCGACGTACCTATTCATTAATTTTTTTTAGAATTGCTATATTAGTACTATGAAACGCGTATAGCGGCGTGGCACATTCAATGGGTTATTTTGCTGCGATAAGTTTTATTTAGAATAAGACAAAACGGTTGGATTATTGAGTAATACGTTTATGTATTTCGTATATAGGAATATATTATTATTAGTTCATACTTAATAATTTATATTGCTAAACCGTCTGTAAGCTTCATCTCGAAAAATTATGTACATAATAGTCAGAGACGAACCATAGACGATAATATTTTAGTTTTGACTGATAAAACGATCGTGCGATATTTTATTCTATACAATTTTTTTACGACAAATTCTGTATACACCACTTGGTTTCCGGACCCGTTGAAATCCGCTTTCGCCATCCATGTAGATACCATGATAACGCTTTATGCCACGGACGCACTCATGAACCATGGTCATACAAATATTATAAATTAAACTTGTGTATTTCAATTGCAATGTAGATACTTCATTTTCGCTAACTACTGTGTCCGCAGTATATTATTGTTGTGGTGTTACCCATATGGCACAAAAGAACATAAAAAACCGTTTTCTACGAGTCAATTGCGGTTGGTGTGCAATAATAAATATTCTTTCGATTTTTCGAGACCGAACATATAAAACACGTTAAACACCGTTAAATGGGGTATCATGTATTCTGTGCAGGTATTGTAGTTATATTATAACTCATATTATAACTACTATATAAGTCGTAATGTAACCCATACGACAAGTAACATATGAATACTCTACATTGTTTCCTACGTTCTGAACATAATATTTTTGAAATAATATTATTGTTAATATTTTACAAAAATAATAGAAAAACTATTTAACTGGTGCCTGAAAAATGTTTACAATCAATTTTACATAAATATCAGATGGAACTAGGGTATGTACATAAATAATATCGCAATAGTTAATGGACAATAATATTATTATGTATGAAATACCACCAACTTTTCCTTTGACTTTTCAAGAATATTAAATATTTTAAACAAACCATGTAGTTTTACTGTATATATAATTAATTTAATCAATGTCCAGCTGTATACATGTAAAAAAGAGTAAGTACTTAAGTATTAAAATGGTTTTAAAAAAATATAAATACAAATAACCACTCGCGTTTTGCAAATGGATCAAAACATAAATTATTTTACCCAGTTTATTTTTTGTTTGTGTTTCTGTTTTTATCATTGGTTTAAAAAAAAAGAAAAAGATTAAGAGGAAAATAATATTTATTTTTCGGTTGTATACTTCAAATCGTTGATAAATTTTAAACGATTTTAAAGAAACGAATTTTGATGTTCGGACATTCAATAAAATATAATATTAAAATAAACCTTAGGTATTAAAATGACTGAGTGAAAAATATTATTTCATATACATTTTAAAGTAAGTACTTTCTATAAATTTGATCATAGAAAGATCCTAGAAAAAAATTACCACTTTTAATATTATAGGATTAAAACTATACGGTTATAAATTATTATTAACTATTTTTCCTCTTAAATTCTCTTCTTTCGTCACCAAAAAATTGATTTAGTTCTTTATTTCACTAATATTTTTATTTAATTAATTTCAGATTAATGTTACTATTCGAATTTTTTTTAAGTTTATTGAGTTATTAATTTATACTACATTAGAATTTAGAATTTATTCGTAGAGTTATTCATATAATTACAAATGCAAAAATATTATAATGTTATTATAAATAATATTAAACAGTAATGTATTTTAGTATACAGGTATATTTATCACAATAATATATTCTAATATTCTATATTAAAAAAGCACTTGAGCAGAATCTAAAAGTCTTATCGTATATTTTTCAGTTTTCCAAATGATTTTTCCAAAGGTTTTTGCAATATGTTTTGACAATAATTCTTTTCCTCAATAATCTAACCCTTGATACATAAAATAATTAAATTATAAATCATATTACCTATAATATTTTCAATCTCAAGACGTATTACATGATCTACGCAAGTATACCGCACATATTGAAACAAATTTGAATGATCTTCTAAGTTTTTTTTTACCAGATATTCTAAAATGTTACAGTGATGAATAAAACAAAATCTTAAATCAAAGTAATTTACTGATAATTATACCTGATATTATGTTATATAGTTTTATAGCCTATAAATTAGTTATTTTAATAAGGGTTTAATTTTACGGAATTTTTTTTATGAAATTCATACTAATTTGTTCACAAATTATATCATATTTTATAAACACAATAAGAAAATTAGACGGAAACTACTATCTATGAAATGTACTATAAAAATATTATAATTTAAAATATTACAATATGATATAAAATATATGATGACAAAGATCTAAAAGAAATATAATTTTTTTTTCATTAAATTATCACCTTCAAAAAGTAATAAATTCACTTGTTATTTCTACTACGATTTACTCAATAAATTAGTCGCTACAGATTTGAGCACCTTAGTTGCATACCGTAAAAAATGTATAGGTACACCGTTCCACGAATTACGTCCCACTATATTTGTCAAGTAGTATAATTTTTTCCGGGTTTCAGGTATTCTCCGTATTTAAAGATATTCTACACGTATAAACTACAATAATTTTATTGCATTATTTATTAATCTTGTGTCCGATTCCGAGCATGTGGGACGAATGGAGAATTAAGCAATTATTGTCTTGATATAATAGGTGATTTTTTTTTCATTCGAGATATCTGAAATATAATCTGCTAATCCTAAAGTTGTAAATTTGGCTGATTATTTAGTCAACAATTATATTTCTAATAAACCACTCTTCTTTCCATTTATATAGACAGAAAAGAGTTCAAGTTTACAGCAAACTGGTCATTTTACAAAAAAATTTTATCATTTTTTCAATAGTACCCATCCATAACTTAGACATTTTTAAATTTTTTAAAAATAATTCAAACCAACACTGTAATGTTAGTTAGAAGCTCATTGTTTTCTATACATAAATTTAGCTACAAAAAACAAAACAACATTTTATTTATTGAAAACCAGATAAAAATTAAATGAATATAAAATAGATAACAAGATTAAAATGTATGAAAAGATTATAAAAATAGTATAAACCTTCCATTTTTTTATGTAACATTGAATTTATATTATGTTGTATTATATTCATTTGTAGTACTTATTTATTTATATTATAGCGATTAACTTTCTTAAATTAATTATTTAGAAACCCCTAATTTGAATACATGGACACAACTCAGGTATACTGTACACCTTTTCTACGAAATACAACTCATGTTCCCCTACGGCCTACAGACTACATATTACATTTGTTATTTTATCGATTACCCATCATGACATGTGCTGTTAGACTTGGGAATATTATTTTAATTATACCATTATTAAAAACTGTTTTTTATTTTGTTATAGTTAAAATATGATATAATTACAATTTTAGTATAATATTGTTTTTTTAATGAGTGGAGAATAACATTTAAATAACTACAAAAAAAATTGTATTCCCTAAAGTTCAATTTATTAAACTCACCATAAATATTTTTTGTAATCGCTTATGTAAATTAACTGTAATGTAATGAATAATATAAAATAATTTTTGAGATAGAGATTTTTCAGGTTCTTATATTTTTGTACTAATTTTCTCTAGATAAAGATCTTAAATTTCCCATAGATTTGAATACTATTATTCAAATATACATATAAAGTAAGATTTAATTTTATTAATTTTATTTACGATTACTTTCTCCATTTATACATTTAACGGACCTACCTTAATTGTAATGTACAATGATTTTATTATTCTGACGTGTAAAAATATTTTAAAATTTACATCTTTTTATGAATATAACTATATTAATTAATTAAATGAAGAATTATAATACATAAATAAACTAGTGTACGCAAAATTCAAAAGGAGTGGGCTTACATAAAAAAGTATTAACAATATCCTCAATCTTATTTTAAGGAAATTTGTTTGTATCTATCAACCAAAAAATCTCTAATAATTACACTTATTTTCAATTCAGGCGGCTTACAAGCTCATCTCGACTAACCAAATGTAGTAATAAAACTGATATTTAATTAATCCCAATACAGAATAATTTAAGTCATTTTTTAACGTTCAGACCTAACTATAACCCTTGCTCTCCTGTGTTAATGACATCATTTCCTTATTCTGCAATCTGTTTATGCTCTGCTTAACCGTAACTGTTTCGCGTAAAATTGTGTTCATGATTAATATTTAATTTTTATTACCGTACGCCTAAACTACTTGAATAATATATATGTATATATTACGTAGATACTAGTTATTAATTTACAATACCGAAACGATATATATATATATATATATATATATATATAACTGTATGTTCTAGCACAGTATATTATATTTTATCAGATTATTGGTTTTGAAGACCCATATAATATCGTTACCGTACATAAATATTATTACATTTTTTTAATTTTTTTTTTTCCAATACGATTATTGATTGAATCTCATCCGTAAACCTTCAAGACTCTTATATGTCATACAAAGAACTGAAAATTATTAATATGTGTAATATTTTTATCCCGCTCGAAGTCACAGTCATCGTAGTCCGTCACCTTTACTGCCAGTAATCCGGGTTCGTAGGTTTGCTTTCACACACCGTGCAAAAGCGCGCGAGCAACAACGGACGGTTGCGCTCGGGTCTTTTCGCGTGGTATACAGAATCAGCGATCCGCGTATACTCGCCTAACCGGCCGGCAGTGCGTTCTCGACTTCGGTGCCGCGACCTTACGACTCCTCGCCGTTCAGCGAAATCATCATCGTCGTAACTTCGACGAACTTTGCGAACCGTTTTTGTAAGTATTTGTATAAAATATATTGTATATTATACTCTTTTAATAGGTATTACCTACGCGTACATGTAAAGATTGTACTTGCAAAATTGTTTTATTTTTTTTTTCCTCGTTTATCCACACCGAATACGAACAGTGAAGCGAATAAGCAGGCTCATTGATTTGTGCATTGAACATGACTCGCGCTGTGAATTAATTCAATATTTATACCTACTGTAATAAATCGCACGTTTACATAAGAATAAAATTAGCATTCGCTAACAACAATAATTATCAATAAGTTCGCATAATTGTTGATATTTTAATTGAGTCGAAAACAAAAAAATTAAAATATCTAAAACCGTTCTATGCGTATTAATTAATGGAATATCATCTTATACGAGAACCGAGAAGAATATAATATTTTCACTATAAGAGCTAAGGTATAATTGAAAACAATATTATAAAAGCGTTATATATAGAAAAATAATTACAGACTTTTTTAGTATTTCGTTTGATTATAATATTTACAAAATACTGAAATACATAATATTTATAACCGATTATATTACCGTTAAGTATTTAAAAATCATCAGCTATTTTTGTTTTTAAAAACGCATATTTTAATTCGATCATATATTTAATAAAAATGATTATATAAAACACTGTTTAAGAAACCATAAAAAGTAACAATTTTTAAAGAATCATAAAAAACACAAACATGTTAAAGAAAAAAGGCTTGCACGTTTCAATAACTTATCTACATTCCTAGTGTAAAGAATATATTCCTGGTTTCTTGATAAGTATTGTAGTCATACTATTATTATCATGAAGTTATTACCTATTTACATGATATTTTAATTGATTAATTTCTGTACATACAATATGAAACTTTTCGTAAATTTCAATTACCAATATGACCGTGCACATTCATCATTTGAAGACATTATTTGTAAAATAGTGGTAAATAAAAGATGTAACTATTGATATCCATTAAATGTATAGAATTTTATTGGAAACGAAAATAAGATTGTATCATTATAATTTATAATGTACTAACTTTTTTTGCCAATTGTTTTTTTATTATTTCAACTTTTACAAACGCATATTTAAAAACTTCTAAATTTTAATTTAAGAACAGTCTAAGGGCGTTACGAGTGATTTTCATGCACGTGGAATAATTGGTTATATTTTTATATTTCGAACAAAAAAAAAAAAATGGTGTTGAACTTTTAATAATTATAATAACAATCAAAAAATTAACTCTTTGGTTTCATATGGTATTCATTGATCCGAAAAGTAATTTTATAAAACATTATTCCGACAATTTGAATTCATTTTGAATTCATTGATGTTTATAATAATTGATATATATATATATATATATATATATATGGCAAAATAATACACATCGTGATGAATAATAATGCTAATGATGGTTCTATAATTCTTTAAATTTTAAATTTTTATGTTTGATTTACATCTTCGACAATTGTAAGTTAACGTGTGTCGAAGAACGGGGAGACTCAACACGCGTAATAATCACTGAAACTTACACCGCATGACGTACATAACAATGACAATATATATTTATTAATTCGGGTAAGATAACAATGCACGTTCGGCGTGATTGAACGAATCAATCGTTAGTGCTCTTAAATATACAATTTTATACAACAGATTTATCAGAAGAGGCATTCCAGTTTCATAAATATTACGACAAACGAGCTATGAGTTGTGGGCTGCATCACCTATTTGGCGTGTTCACTGTTCGATTAACTCGCGGGAATTGTATCTAACTCTAATGTCTCGTTTAGAGCGGTACGACTTTGCCGCAACAAAGAAACGGCATCGGGATCGCAATGGTAAACAAGCGACTATGGGTAATGCACACTATAGGCATTCTCAACGTTCTCTCTCCTCGTGTGCGATGACCCGGACTAGTGGCACAGAAGGATCTCGTGTGTATTCGAATAGACAAAGACGTTTTACAATCCCCCAAACACCACAGCAAATAAATCCTAAACTATGTTAATGGCATTTGTCACAAAGTCATAATAATAAATAATATAGGCTAGTGTAATAACACATGCCTTTATACCATTTTTGACTAGACGTCATTTATTTCGTCTTCGCGTATTTAGTTATTCGTCTAACTCGTAGACCTTCATGCATAACAATAACTAAAGGTGATGTGCTGATCTAATTTGATATAAACTATTCATTGCCAGATAAATATAGAAATAATAGATATGCGATTAAAAAAAAATATCAATGTAGCTATTACTTAGGTAAAAATTAAATATAATAACATGGTTTTACTTTTTATTGTTGTAATACTTCTCCATAAATTTTCAATTTAATTAGATAAATGACTGGTTGCAGTCAAATCGATAAAACATGTTACAAAAGATGCAATTATTTACCAACATTATAGGTACGGCTGTCAGCTAAAATGATCATGCTAAATTCGATACTTCATTACGATTTCAATCAAAACAAGATTATAAATTCTTCTGTGCATTCAATATTGTTATGAAGTATGTAAATAAGTGGGAAATGATTAGTCTTTTAAGTCTTAACACGGAAATACAAACAAATACTACCACTTGCACTTTGATCAACCGTTGTGTACACGAAAGTGCACAGTATTCTACATAATATTTAAATTATAAATCATAATTCATAACAACACAATACATGTAAATATAATATGTTTGATCTTATAATTGGTTGAATCTGAGGATAACCGCTCGATTTAATTTCCAAACGTATATTAATATAATATATATATATATATATATATATTATATTAATAATAATTAATAAATAATTATATCTTCACAAAATCAAAAATAAGTCATCGTCAATTCGTCAGTATAATATGCGTTTGATCATTTGCAATCGAAAACTTAATTCACGAAGAAAGAATACAACATTACCGCGGATATTGCAATTCGTGTACTAAATATAAATATGTTATCCCAGAATAAATATATCTATTAATTGTTATATATGAATCCTTCGAACATAATATGTGATAATATGTTAGAAAAATAAACCGTGAACTCGATAGCCAATAAAAAGCGACTGCCACTAAAGGTACCAAATACTATCGCATTTTGGTTATTTTTTCTTCTATGGTTTATTTATCCATCGCTATGAACCATGTCGAAATGAGTTCGGTCTTGTAATTTGATCGTGTACATGAAATCAATTGTTGTTGGACGACACTCTGAGTGAAATCATTTAAATTATGCGTCGTTTTTATCGTACTGTATGGTTGGTTTCTTTGAATTTTAACAAGCTCTCAGACAACTTTTATTAAAACTGTGTCCGGGACAAAAAGCTTAACTCTCCCTTCTCGTCATATTCTTCTATTTATTCTCGGAACCGTACAAAATTATTAATTTTTTTTTCGCGTAACTCATTAACGATAAAATATTACTCGTAGTCATTAGGCAATTATAATATAAATAAATGGTCTTCGACCGACGTCGTGTATAGAGTATATTATAATACACCTTTATATTTGGTACTCTAATTAATGCAGCTGAGTGTAGTATTGGCAACTTGTTACAGGATAATGTATACACCAGACGCGTTGCTCGATACGATATGATATTTTATACTGTATACGTGTGCGATTATAATATTGTACACTTTTGGGTAATATGGACAATAATAAACGTTAAATATGTTTCAAAAAAATAATTAAGTATTACGACAGTAGGTACTGTATTTCATAATATTACGTATGGGAACATTTTTCGAAATATAGGCTGAATAAGTGCGAAAGTTTTATACAAATATTTTAATAAAAACTGAACGCAGATGGCAACAGTAACCGGGGAAGAAAAAAAGCTTCTTTAAATTTCTCAGCATTTTTGGAGAGATTGCTAAAAGTTATTTTACTTGCCGAAACTCAAGATTTGGTTAAAAAATGAATCATACGCATCATTCAAATCATATTTCATACAAACTCGTCGATACGTTTTTATTTATTTTTTGTGGCATTCAAAATAAGTCATATGTATTTAATGTGGCCGTTTATTACGATAACGAGTATGTAAGAAAAATAAAACAGAATTACTTTTCGAAAATATTTACAACGAAGATAACAATAATTTGTTGATGCTCGTTTACGCGTGTTCAAAACACAAATCGCGAAAAAAAAAGGGTAATAAATATTATGCACAATTTTATAGTGCAATGACTGATGTTAAATACGTATACTTGCCACCGAGAAAACTATTCACTTATTCATTTATACAAACGGTGCAGCGTAACTGATATGTCTGACATACTAGCTGCTAAATTGAATATACTGAAGCTATTTTGACATTAACGTTAAACTCATCTCTGATTGTATACTGAACCGTCATTTTCACACATTATAAAATATACGAATATGAATAATTGAAATCCGACATTAAAGTAGATTTAAGATGATATTAGCATAAAATATTTTGTAGCCCATGCATAGGCGCAACTAGAGCTTTTATTTTTTTTGTGGGGGGGGGCTAAAAATATCAAGACCAAACAGACCCGCGGGGGCTACGCCCCCACACCCCCTATTACCCTCATAATACACATTAATGATACATATACACAAATTCAACTCAATAATTTTAAAAAAAATTTTCTGTCCTTAGTATAATACACTTCTAAAATGTCTTCATCATTTAACGAGTTAACAACATCTTTCTCGATATTTAATACTGCCAAATTTGTGAAATGGTCTTGTAGCATACTGGTTCGTAACCTATTTTTGATACGCCTCATAGAAGAACATGATCGTTCGCAAGTTGCTGGCTTATGGGAATACTTATTGCTACTTGTAACAACTTATAAAGATTGGGATAAACATGTTTTTCGATCACTTTGTTAGTATCATTATTATCAAAATCAGGTTTGATAGTAATCATGCAGTTTCATTTTATAGTCATTATTTTTTTCTATTAAAACTTTATTAGCTATACACATTTTTGATACAACAGATACTGATTTCTTACTGGACACATATTCAGAAAATCTTGTAGTACTCTGTACATGTATTTTAGTACCAGTATGAGACATTAATTTTGAAGATAACTGTAAATTAATTTAATTAAAAAAATAAAATAATTGTAATAGACGTCACATAATAACCGAGTAATAAGTATAAGAATAGTTGAATAGTAATTAAAGAACTTGCTTTTTTCTAATTATTAAACCCAGTTTTGATAAATGTATCTTCAGTATAACCAAAATTGTTTGCAAACATGCGGCAAGCATAACAAAATACCGCATTTTTTTGATACCTATACTCTAACCACTCAAATTTAGCATAATCAGAAGATGAAAATGCGCCATTTTGTGAACCAAATTTTGATTTTGGATATTTCTAAGCAAAGCAAAAGCCATTATAAACGATATTAAAATTCAATACACCAATGAAATATGGCCATTAATCATTACTCATTGCAGCACTGTTATAACTTAATACTTATACGTTAATAGTTATTTTATCACAAAATCCTGAGATTTTAAAATAAAACTTATTGATTCTACGTATTGTGTACATGGTACATTTTAATAGGTAATAAACTCAATTTAATAAACACATTTGATGTTTCCTTTGACCATTAGATTTTAAAATAACTAAGAAAAACAATTTTTGATAATTTATCAATTTTACCAGTCAATAAATTATTATTTATAAAATCAGAAGTTTTACTATTATCAATATTGTAAAAACCGGTACAGAAAATTTGGAAGTGCTGAGCACTCCCAAGCCCCCCTCCCTAGTTGCGCCCATGGGCCCATGTCGATTCTATGCCCACTATGTAGGTACATGGTTCTTCGCGCTTTTTGTTTTATAGCCAACGTGGAAAATGGTACGGTTTACCTTGATCTCGATAATTCTGGGATCAAATAGTCATATCAGCCGGTACGTCATACTAAACGTACAATTCATGTATTATTATTGTTATTACCAACGTAATATTATACATTATATATTGTTTTACACCCTCTGAACTATTGTAAAAAAATTAACATCATGCGTTATAAACGTTACAATATATGAATGTATTATATTATAAATTTTAATTCATGTTACTACACTGAAATTTCAAGCAAGAGCTTCGAAAATAATATCGGACGCGCATGTATAATATTAATAAATCGATAGCGGTAGTTAATGCGGTACATAATATTGAAATCATTAACAATTCGAATACTATAATTTAGTTTTATTCCAATAACATTACATTATTATATTATTTGATGTTTCCTCTGGGTAAATTTTTATAAAAATACATATTCTCCTTCCTAGTATCAATATGTCAAACTACGCCAGATATCCAAGACTCATATTGTCAATTCTTATAAAAACTGCGTCTTATAATAAAAAATCATATGTTCGAAAGGTCGTTTGACATAATATAATTTGTTATACAATACTATTATAATATTGACTAGTTAGATTATCCATTGTATAATTTGATAAATATAAACCAACTCTTTTGACATCGTTATTCATACTTGACAACATTTTGGAATAAAAAAATATTTTTTGAATTTTATGAAACACTTAAACATAATATAGTGTAATGTAAATTCATGTTAGAATACGGTGTATTTTAAGGTATACAATATTTTATATTAGGTATTTTCTGTACATTTTAATCTTTCTGTAATATTTGTACGAAAGAAATAGTATTATAATCGTGTAACTAAGTCTTTTATTTCTATTTTCTTGAAAAAAAAAAATCATATAACTTTAAACAATAAACCAACGATTTTACGGGTATATCGTATATATGTTTCCTTCTGATAATATCAAAAGTAAAAAAATTCCTTTGAAATCCCAAAATGTAGACCCTTATTTAAATGTTGGGTTTATAATTTTTCTCTTTTAAAAAAAATTATAATAATGTACTAGCGAAACACACAAGTTCTAGTTCTGATTAGACTTCGACGTAGAATATTGTTATAAAGAATAAATAGCTGTACGACATATTAGTACTACATCTGTTGTTTGTTAACGTGTGACTTGAAGAAACTGACCCTTTTGCATTGCAATGTTTGAAATTAAATATACATCCGTATTACATCGTTTTACATATCTACTTCATGCAAAGGGGAATGGTATAACTCCCACGAGAGCTCTATATGTAATCATATTTTATTCTTTCCATCAATATATTTTTAAATCTGAATTTTATAAGTACTTAGTACAAGCATGGAAGTACCTCCCTAGATATATATTTTTAAACTTTATCGCAAAACATGTTGTTACAAATACGACAATACCAACTGCAAACATGTTATATAGACTGGTTTGTTTGATTAGATATACAATGTACTTATTGATTCCTCTTCATTAATTCTTAAGACTAAAAATTAAAAACTATTTTCACCGATTTATTCCACGTTTTCCAGCCACGACTGGTTGATTTTAAAGAGTACCACCGCGGTGATTCGGACAATATTATGATATATTATCCAAACTTCTATAAACGTCAGTAGATACTGAATGGCATACAACTTTGCACATTATATTTTACAAGTGTCGTGAACTACTGATGAGTTTATCCATGTGTCCGTAGTAACTGAATTATATAGTGATTGTACGAATATCCCGTGATTAAAAACAGCTCATAAAATGTTCTTAAAATAAGACCAGTGTTAACTACTGTTTGTGGTGATTATAATTTATATCACTGTTTAGGACCTAACATTCACCACACTTGGGAATTCAGTCTGCTAATGTTTTATGACAATGAACTTCATAAAAAACAATATATTTACTATTGATTTTGATGTTTTAAATGTTTTCCTTTTAAATTACAAAAATGTAATTCGTTCATATAATACTCGATATAATATATCAGTTTAATTTACTTACCATTTTGTTTACTGATGTAGCCTGATAAAATTTAATTGTTACTTTTGTGTGCTCCGAAAACGATTTTTGTAATACAAATTATATCCCACATATTATATTATTGTACGACACAGATTTAAAGAAGTAATTATATAATTTTGTATTCTAGCCATTTATCTTTATCATCAAGTTTCAATGTTTCATTACCTCTGTGAAATTAAATCGTCGTTTAAACAATGGTGTTTCAAAATAATTGCTTTATTATTCTCAGTATTTTAGATTCTGAACGGAATGATGGAATCTATTGACTTTACAATGATGTGTGTGTTTTTTTTTTGTGTCTGTCATCACGTTTTGGGGCAGTAAAAATGCTTCGATTCTTAAAGGACAACTTTCCTTATTTCCTTCGCTTTCCTTGGGCAAGTCAAAAATCTAACTTTTTCAATACTTTTTAAAAAAATCGAAAAAAACGATAAAAAAATTACAAAAAAAAACGGAAAATTTTACGCAAAATCACGTTTTTACAAAATACATTTTTTTTTAAATGCTCTAACTCAAAAACTAAAAACTGCAAAAACTTGAAATTTTCACCAAATCTTTATAATGGCGTTTTATATACATGGTTAAGTTTTCAAAGTATTTTGACATATTTTGACTTACTTATAGACAATTTAAATTTTCGATTTTTACAAGTTTTTTTTTAAAAATATCAATGAAATTTATTTGGCTGTCCGAAAACTCTTGAAAATATATTAAACGATTAATAGTTACTAATTGTAACTAAAAAATATCGGAGATTATTTTGCTCAAAATATTTTTATAAGCCCGTGAATTTCAAATTTCTATAAAATATGTTTAAATCGCGATAATTTACAAGTTATTTTGTAGTTGAAAATTCATAAAATTTTTTCTGTTTATACTTAAGGTTCAAAATTTTAACACCAGGTTGCCCATAAGCTATTCTTCAAAAATCTTTAAAAAAATTTCTATTGAACCAAAAGGAAAAAAAATTATGATCGTTTGAAATTTAAATTTTTACGAAATTGCATTATAATTCAATTTAAATATAAAATACTATATTATTATATACATATATTAGACAAACATATTAACTCCGTTTAGAATCATTATTCGCATACAATGATGTCTATCATTGCATTCAAATTTAACAAATCCATTGTAATAATGACCTATCCAATAAACGAGGTGCACTCCACCCCCAACTGTACAGCAAAGCGAGGCCCATCCGTTCTTTTTTTGTATTGATATTAAATTAGTTACTTGCGCATGTATTCATGTTTCTTTATTTTTTATTTTTGGCTGTTGATATACTCAAATTATAATGGGGTAAGTGTATTAAAATTTGATACGGTTTAAAAATAGAAACAAGTTAAAGTTATGCGTCATTCATTTTTTCATTTTTAAGCATCCGCGCGCAGTTTTAGTGAAAAATACTGCACTTGAAGGTTATGATGATCGTGTAAACATTTCTGTACTTTATCATTTTTGAAATCACATATTTTTTAGGCAGGGTGCCAACGTAAAATATAATGGTTACGAAGAGTCATAACCGATTTCTCCTGAAGCCTTAAAATAAAAATATCAGTATAGACATCGGAATATTTATTTACACAGCCCTTATTGAACATGTATTTGATCCCAAATTTTCTTTCATAATAATAATTTTAATAACTATTATTATAATATCTAAAGATATACTGTACATATCTACATGTTTTTTAATTTCTCTATAAGAATCAAAAATGTCCACAAAGTCTATTCTAATTCGAAATTATGAAAATAATGTTCAATAATAATATAAAAAATCGTATCGTACTATATTATACTATATAGATTTACAGGATCATAAATTCGTAAAAAAATCTTTATCGCTTTTGTTTTTAACTCGTGTTTTATATAAAACAAAATTCGAGTGATACTACGAAATAATATTTTAAACATACATTTTAGATAATTTGAAAACAAGCACATAAATAAGGGGTACCGATTTAATTTTAATAATACGGGTCGATAAATATGCCACTTCTATACAATTCACTTCAATTTATTGTGTCAGAAAACAATGTTATATTTTTAATCATCTTGCGTCGATCACCTCAAACGAAACATCTAACTTTGTACCAAACAAGATCTGTTCCAAAAAAGTGAAATGAAAATTAATATCGATAACGTTATGCTTGTTCAAACATACTTTTATTCATGGTTTGAACTAAACGTATTTCTTTTTCCATAAAACATTGTTGGATTAAAGTATTAAACACATCGTTTAAATATTTATAAATCATCGGACCTTAATGCTATAAATCCTCGAATTTTCTGTACACACAGTTTTTAATATCATGTCATATTATACATTTTGATGTTACATATTTTAATGTATACCTTTTTTAACTTGTGAACAATATATACATAGATATTTACTATAAATTGTGATCTGTAATATTTTATCACATCCATTGCTTGGTTATTTATTTTTAAGGTGAAAAATTAGTAAAAAATTATGTTGTGCTGATGTTGAATCAATACAGTTTCACAAACAATATTTTTTCACGATAAATATATATATTTTATCGATAAAAATATATAAAGAACCAAAAAGCGAACCGTTTGCTTGAGGAAAACACTTAATTTGTTTTACTGCGTTTA
The DNA here is from genome assembly GCA_025469195.1 of Chaitophorus viminalis. NCBI lineage: Eukaryota > Metazoa > Arthropoda > Insecta > Hemiptera > Aphididae > Chaitophorus > Chaitophorus viminalis. The sequence goes on from JAIPRK010000427.1 coordinate 23,638, forward strand.
TGTCTCCCCTCAAGTGTCGAAGATGATTATGTTATAACTTCATTTATATTAGTTTCAACTCTCTAAATGGAAACGAATAATTTGTTAACACACAAATACACACACACACACACACACACACACATACACACACACAATATATATATATATATATATATATATTTATATATAATACACACAATATCATTTCATTTTACACAACCCATAAAAAATAAATAAGAAGACAGTCTGGTGAAAGTGTTACCAAGTAATATTTGCTAAATGTTCTACCATTATCAGAAATTTCGTATTCTCAGTCAAAGTTTCTTTTTACTAGATGTCTGCTCAGAATCAGTGTGATTAGTCTTATAAAAGACATGCATATTTTGCTGTATCCTAATGGATATTTCGCTAAGGGATTAAATGTATGTTGGTTATCGGGTATGGAAATTCGTAATGAAAATAGTTCAAAATTGCGCATGCAATTGTTTTCATTTTATCTATAGCCTCTTAAAAGCATAATAAGAGAATATATGTTATTACTTGTTGTCCATCATCAACTTCAATTTTTTCTTATCCATATATGGCAAGTTGTGGTAAAATTATGGCAGGCGTCTGAATTTTGAATCCCTCTCCCCTAGAACCACAATTTTTGTTTATTTGATGGTAAATAAAATTGTGGTTTCATGGATCTAATGAGTTGGTTAATAAAATACTTTGGATTGATTTTGTTTATTTGTTTAATAATAAACATTTTAATTATAAATAGAAATAAGGTACCCAATATGTAAATATCAGAAACATAAATTGATTTAGAATCTGTACTCCATTCTCCCTCCCTGTCCAAGAAGAAAGTCATATCTATGTCGCTGAACACAAATGAAAATTCAATCAATTTTCGATTGATTTTAAATAATATAAAAGCGCAGAAATATAATACCTACTTTCATTGAGATTTAATGTCTTGCAAAATATATATGATTAACTTACGCGTGCGTTATTTTAAAAGTTTCTCGAGTTCGTGTCCAACAAAATAATGTTTACCAACATTTTCAGTAATTGCGTTTTATTGAATAAAAATAATAAATCAAAAGTTCACTAGTAGATTTATATCATAGTAATGCGGTATACCTACGCCAAACTCAATGTATTTGTTATGTTACGCGATGAGCTCAACAAATAAGATAAATGTGCATGCATATCACGTAAACCCGAATTATTACAAATTACCTTTGGAATAAATCTCTTCGAATAATTAATATATTCGCTTAGTATTTTGTAATTTCCCATAAAACGTTTCGAAATATTTTCTTTATCTTAATATTATTGCAAACAAAATAACATACAAAGATTTTTGTTGCATTCAATGTTCATATGACTATCGAAAGTCGAGTTGTATACCTACTGAACGAATTTATTTTCTTATAAATCACAAATTGTAAAACATATTATTCGGTATACAGAAATATAATAATATATTCATCTCGGTCGATTTTAACGAATTGCATTGCACAGGTATAAGGTAACAATATAACCTCACGATTAAAAATGTTCGTGTAAAATACTTAGCATAGTGTAACCCCCGTGTCGTTCTGCTGGCTACGTTCAAGTTAGGCTATTCAAATTAGAATTTCACATTCACGTCTGTTGCCTTGAAGTTTATACGTGGTGTACGAAACTTTTTAATCGTTGTGAATCGATCGAGATTGTCAATTAAAATTCTATCTACGAAACTTTATCATCCGACCCTACTAATTTTTCGGTGGACATGACACAACGTCTCCAGTGTATATCGATGAAAAAGTTGTTTAATAACAAAACAACCAATAACCATCGGATTAAATATATTCTCTCTCTCATGGCGCTGTGGGAACGACTTTGTACATTGTTTTTCGACAAACACAATTGCCAATGCCCATAAAACCATTAAAACACCCCCCAAACACTGGGTGTCGTTGCGGTTTTAAAAGCTTTCTGATGATTTATGTCGAAATGAACGAAAAGGAGAAATTTGAATTATTAAGGGAAATACACCCTTTTTTTAAACTATAAATTCACTTCCATAGAGCAATTGACGGCCAATAATGACTATTTTAATGGATAACAAACCTTATATAATCCAATAATCCATCCGACCACAGTAATTAAGTAGTTTTGTATATTAAAGCATAATATTATGCTTGAATTCGTATAAGCTGAATGTTTAGACCGTTATAATATAAGTGTACCTATCAAATATTATAATCCGTTTTAAATGTTGCGAAAAAAAATATTGTCATAAAAAATATAATAATATTTGGTTAATATTATATTAATATATAAATTAATATAGGAAAACGTTTCGATTTATAATTTCTATAGTTTATTTACTTATATACACAAATGGAAAAAAATTCAGATAAATATACTTTGAAGTAAATATTACTAATATATTACCAATGTTATCGTATCCAATAAACCTGGAATATACTTTGAAGTTTGTTAAACCAATCAAAAATACATAGAATCGTGTGTAAATATATTTTTAGCTTTTAAATAACCAAATTATATATTTTTATGTGTTATGCCCATAACTGTATCCTAAAAAATATTACCCGCTATAAAAAGTGTAACAGAAAATGAAAAATAAAAATAAAAAAAGATTTATAACATTTAAATTAAATTGTTATTCTTTTTTTATAGTCCTAAACATACGTCATGGCATAATATAATGACGTATTAAAGTTTAATCTACCTTTTTACTAAAAAAAAATTAACGTACCAATCTACTTAATACAACATACTGTACAAAACTATTTACTAATTACTTGAATTCTTCAATTTTATTCCAAACAACTTATTGATTAATTGCTCATAGGAACACTGTAAATCAGTTATTATAGATAATATTATACTATTATAAATTGATTAATCATTGATTTTAGAATATATTTATAAAATGTTACTATATATTATAGGTTATAACTGATAATGTGTTTTCGAGTATGATCGTAATTCGTTATAAGCTGTTCCTGTGAGCGCGTACATAAAATACCTTTTCAAATCCATTATATACATTATAATAATATATGTTATATTATAATTTATATTATTTTACGATTGATACCAGTGACTCAATTACGAAGTTAATACTAATGTTAAACTTTTCTTAAAGTGCTATCAATTGTATTTATTATTTTATTCACATCTCTATAACGTTTCATCCAAATACATTCTACACGAATTTATTACGAACAAATAATATTTGTATGAAGTAATTGTATGTGTGCCCACAGCCCACGACTCAATATTTCTCCTTAATTTCGAGAAGAATATAGTAGCTATAATAAAAAAATAAATACTTTAAACACTTCCCTGCCTAAAGTTAAGTAGTGTATAAGAAAAATGAAGTTGTGTAATAAACTACTAATACTCTTATAATTATTAAATAATTTATGACATTTTTATTTCGAGTTAATCAACTATAATCGAATGCAATGCTATGCTGTGCGCAGCAAATGATCATGGATAGTTCAACGGAATCTTAAATATTTAACTGTCTCTTAAACTTCAAATAATGACCTATGATTAAGCCTTTGAATTTTAATTAGCCGTTAAATTTAGAAAACTTGTTACGCCACCCGCAAATAGTTTTTATAGTCTACAAATAAATATCTGATTCAAATGCCAAGGGTTCTATATAGAAAACCACGGACATTCAATTAAAATGCAATAAGTGATATACTTTTTACTAAACTTTACTTTTCATAAATGTACAAAATATTATTCTTATAATAGTTTAGATTATCTGTAGGTTTTCATCGCCAAAAAAATTACTAAAAAAAAAAATCGAAGAGTGTTATATCATAATCATAAAAAAAAAATTATATAAAATATTATAATATCATGTTCTACCCTATATTTTAAAATTTATAAATATAATACCAAATACTTTTTAATAGCATCATCCATGGGTCATAATTTAGAGTTTAGATGTTACAAAACAAATATTAAACATTTCTAAAGATTGGAAATTATTACATAATTTACTGCTAGCCTATATAAAATATAGTAGAAAAGAAAAGAGATAGTGTCCTCCGGATCCCGAAAAAAATTGATTTAGGATTAGAAAAAAAATTTACTCACTAGGTATCAAAAAAAAAAAACATTATTTAAATTGAAAATGGAGATGAGAATTGACAATAAAATTTAGAGTTTTGATAATTACCTATTTAAATAGAGAATCTAATATTGAAACAAAGATAGTTGATTTTTAAAATATTATTCAAACAAATATCTTTAAATATAAATAAATTCATTACTCCGTTCAGAATCTAAAAGTTATATTTAAATTACCTATAGATCAATTTGTTATAGCTTTTACAGAAACATATATAAGGCACTTGTAAAGAATATCGGAAGTAATAACAAAAGTTATTACTATCGGAAAAGGTAAATAGTAGCAAAACCTAATATTTTGACAATATTAACAAAATATATATATAAACATGTTTTCCCTATATCTAGATTTGTAAAATATATGAAAAAAACACAAGGATATATCATACGACTAACCATAACGCGTAGTAACAAGTCGCATCATCGTCTCACATAATACCCTAATCTAACTTTTGTTTGAAATTTAAAGTGAAATGACATTGTCGTGTTAAAAATATAATATTAACAATAACTGTAAAAATCCTAGGGCTTATTACTTTTTTTCTAAGTAAAATCATAACTCATAACATTGAATTTTATTTATTAAACTTGATGGAAAATTAAAACAAAATGTGTGCAACGGAGAAGCTCTTAGTTTTGAGTCAAGCAAAATTTAAGTAGGTTTAAATCTTTAAACTTTCAACATTTGTACGTGTAGCTCAGAATTTTAAGTACCAGTCTAGAACCTATCCAAAGTTTGCGTATACAGGTTATATTTAACAAAAAATCTTATTTACTAACGCCTATATAGCCGATTGAAAGATTTTTAATCAACATATTTGTTTTAAACATAAAATGCAAATAACATTCTCGTATCGAATTAAATTTTAATACTATTGCAAAAAAAAAAAACGTTATAAACGCGTTTCTAGTAAGTATACAGGCACTTTTTTCTTCTTGCGGTATTCACTATATCCAACCGAATTTTTTGTCACTATTATTTTTTCATTTCCATTTCATGCCGACACGTTCCTTGGACTTTTTGAACTGGGAAAAAACTATTTTCAAATTATCGCACCAATGCGGATTAGTCGACGTCCGCGTTAAACAATTCGTTTCAAAGGGGAAAAAGGTCAACTGGGCCACTGGGCACTATTGGACTCGGAGAACCGCCCTATACCGACCGGCCTATTCCGACGGGACAATTTTTCGCTGACTACGAGCCTCCCCCGGGTCTTGACAATAACACGTGTGCTCGTATATTTATACGTTTTTTTTCTCTGAAAAACAACAACCAAAAATGTTGTATAAATGTATATAAATTGAATTTGCATAAAGTATATAATCGTATCAACCCTTGTGGTCTCTCGTTTGATAAACGGAAAAAGATAGTAGAATAGTACATAATGCAATGTGGAACGCAAATCAAATAAAAATAGTAATATTAATAGAATATATTATAATCGTCTACCTATACGTATTATATATTAAACAGATCGTTTGTACCGTCACTCGTTGATAACACAACCGCATTTTTTAGCATTTCGTACTGTTCTAAAACGACATTTTGCATAATATGCTGTATTGGGAAATTACTAAAATGCTTAGTGCTAATGTTTATTTAAATGAACATAAAATAATAAGATTTCAGATCCAACCAAACTTGATTCAAATATTGTTTTGCACCACATACATATTTTCGTATTTACCTATTTCGATCAACCGGAATTCTCCTATGATTTATCCGATATGGGTCGGCTAATGTAGACCCATCGCTTTCGTATCATTAATATAGCCAGTTACTATGATGAATAATTTTTAATATCTTGTTATGTCATTATAATTATTAATGCATTATAGTAACTAATATCGAATTTACTACGCGTCGATTCTGTAGGTTTTCTTTCCTTGTCCATCGTGTATCATCATAGTTAATAAATATGGGCAGTTTCTATCGCCCATAGTTCGGTAGTGGACGTTTTTTAAAACTATCATCATTTGCAAACTACATCATTTCGCTGTAATAACACTGCATGCCGCGAGATAGTTGCAGCCAATATGCGTCCTGGCTACAATAGATACTAATAAATCAAACAGTGGACATTTTATTGAATACGTATACTATGTACGTATGGTCCAAGCGCATTCCAAAAACAAATTTGTCATAATATTATGTTCTTCCTTATCACGTGTACAACGTGCACCTTATATTTTTTGCCTATGTAAAACCACCACTGTGTGTAATATTCATGGTGACTAGGAATACTGTCGTAAATTATTATTATTATAAAAACGTTATCAAGTTATGTCAATGTTTCGATATTTTATTTTTATTATTCGCCCTCCCCCTGTTCTTTATATTTGTTTGGTTAAGTTGAGTGAGCAACCTTACGAAATAATAACTATACAACCACCACTGCATACGCAGGAAAAGGGTCATATTTTCGGCTCATAAATCTTTTTCAACATCACCAACTACCGGCCAAGACGGCAATTCAAAGTTTTCGTCCGTCCTCCGAACACTTATAATAACACGGAAAAAAAAACGTACCATAATTCACTCGTTTTGTTAAGTGCATACGCCATACAGAGTCTATATGTGGATTGTAAAAGAACAAAAAAAAAAAAAAAACAACCATCCAAAGCATAAGACTTTTGACTAAATATTTGATTTCCGTCGAATATTTATTATCATCAAAATAAAATTGTTCCGCCGCGTAATTGGCATATAATGTTATATAATTATATTATAGTTTCTTTTCAACAACTCTTGAAAACGTTATACCTACAAAAAAAACCACCTCAGTTTACTCTTTAATATTTAATATTAGAATATTATAGAATATTATATTTTTAGACACAATAGCGATATTATTACTAATAACCAAAATATAAGTACCGAGACGTTCACGATTTTATAACGCCAATAACCGTAGACGGAAAAATAAATAATTCAACATTTACACGTCTACGGTGACTAGTTTAAGTTCAAGGATGCAATAACGTTCTAAATTATTTTTCGTCGAGTTTCTGGAATTTATATATACTTATAGTGGACAATAGCGATTTCGGTGTTGGATTCGATTTAGCATTTTATTATTATACCTATATGCGTTTTTATGTAACGTATACTACAGCGTAAGTATTGTACAATGCAAGCGATAAAAATAAAATTTATAATTTTAAACAAAATATATATAAATAAGATACACGCTGTTCACACGAACTTGAATGCGGTAAGAGTGAGTAATTTTTTCCGTCATCCCACAAACACTTTATTGCCGCTCCGCCGCGCTCGAAGAAACTTGTAATGTTATAATATCTATAATCTATATACTATCATATTGACCTATTTGTTCAACACTGGACTGCATTATTATATTTTGAAATTTCGTTCGTTTTCTACGAACAAATTTAACAATTACAGAACTATTTAATAATATTTACCAGTACTTACCAGCGAAATAGGCGTGGCCATTTAGGTTTGTAAAAAATCTTATAAATTTTCACCGCGGTAAAATGTTAATTAATAATAGACACGAACAATCTGTGAAAAACTATTTGTCGCTCATATTGACCAACAATAATATAATACGTGGTTGGCCACTCAAGAATAGAACAGTATTTACAGTCTACACAACGGATTGAAATTGTTCAACATTACGAATGCAATATTATGGAATGGGGGTTTCAAATGGAATAAACATTTTCAAAAGTTTTGAATGGACTACCGTGATAAGTTGCTTAAAGCCTAAAACTATGTTTTACTATTATCGATATTATTGAAAATATTTAATCATTTCCTGTAAATTATTCGTATATTCAATAAGTATTTAATTATAAAAGCTTAAGACCAATCGCACAAAAAAATAATATTTTATATTTTACTTTTTTTTTCGGGATCCCATGTCGGCTGCTTTACTAGTTCGAACAGCGTACAATTTAAAACTAGCGAATGCCCTACGGGCACCTTCAATAGTGGAGATTTCTCATAACGAACATTTTGAAAATGTCATTTTTACGTTTTGTTTTACCTAAAACGGATACCCGTCCAATGCAATTACTTATACTGCTTTTCCACGAACTACTATAAATGATTCACCGTAGTAACATATTCAATCCGTAACATCTGAAATCGTTTTTATATAATTGTAACCCAAAATGAAAAATATGTCAATGGTATATATTTCCTAAAACGTAATAAAATAAAAAATAATTTAAGATAATTAGTAATTTCGGACGAGTCTGTGGACGTAATTTATAAATAACTATATTGTACATAGGTTCATAATATAATCTTACATTAGGTACCTAACATGATTACATGAAATATGAATTAATTCATCCATTTCTGAGTGCCCCTGAAAATAAACTGATTAAAATATAATTTCAATTCAGCTATTTCTCATTGAATACCAACCGTATATGATTCAATACATTTTAAATATTTAATAATCATAATATCTATTACTCCATCGATTTTAATCAAAATAACCTTCACTTTTCCTTTACCCTTGGTTTGAATAAAAATCGTACATTCTCGTAGTCCAACCACGTTCGAAAACTTCTCATAATTTAAAGTTTTATGTTCAACAAAACAAATCGGATTTGACGGGTAAGTGATAGCCTGTCAACTTATAACAACTTATAATAAAAAAACAAATAAAATATGTGTGTAATTCATTAAAATGTATTGTCAAATATTTAATTTAGGTAAGTTGCACTGATATTTATCGGCTTTTAAAAACCTTAAAACGAAAAAAGTAGATAAACTTCACTTAAAACAATAATATTATTGTTTGAAAATCAAAATTGCGTTTGCATAAATTAGAATTTAATATTTTTAAAATTGCATATGAATAAAACATACTTTGTTTTAAATTAAAAAAGGAAGATTACTAAGTAATAAGCACCGAGATATTTTGTATTTAATTTTAATAATTAAATAAATAATCAAATATAGCTTCCTTTGTAACTGAATAATATAAAAATATGTATAAAAATAAGTAAAACTTATTAATTTTTTAGATTCTGAACGGAGTGATGGAATCTATTGGTTTTACAATGATGTGTGTGTTTTTTTTTATTTTTTTTTTTTTTTGTGTCTGAGAACACGAATTTTGGTAGTAAAAATGCTTCGATTTTCTTAAACAGCAATTTTTCTGAAAGGAAAGTTAATGTAGATGGTATTTGGGCGTGTCAAAAATCCAACTTTTTCAATACTTTTTTAAAAAATCGAAAAAACCGGAAATTTTACAAAAAATCACGTTTTTACAAAATACATTTTTTTTTAAATGCTCTGACTCAAAAACGAAAAACCGTAACAATTTGAAATGTTCACCAAATCTTTATATTAGCATTATCTATACATACTTAAGTTTTCAAAGTATTTTGACATATTTTGACTTATTTATAGACAATTTAAATTTTCGATTTTGTAAGTTTTTTTTTTAAAAATATCTATAAAATTTTTTGGCTGTCCGAAAACTCTTGAAAATGTATTAAAGGATTAATTATAAATTATACTAATTGTAACAAAAAAATATCGGAGATGGTTTCACTCAAATTATTTTTATAAGCCCATAAAGTTTAAACTTGTATAAAATATGTTAAAATCGCGATAATTTGCAAGTTATATTGTAGTTGAAAATTCATAAAATTTTTCCTGTTTATACTTAAGGTTCAAAATTTTAACATTAGGTTGTCCATAAACTAATCTTCAAAAATATATAAAAAAAACTTTCTACTGGACTTAAAAGAAAAAATTTTATGACTGTTTGAAATTAAAATTTTTACGAAATTGCATTATAATTCAATTTAAATATAAAATACAATATTATTATATACACATTTTAGACAAACATATTAACTCCGTTCAGAATCATTATTCGCATACAATGATGTCTATCATTGCATTCAAATTTAACAAATCCATTGTAATAATGACCTATCCAATAAACGAGGTGCACTCCACTCCCAACTGTACAGCAAAGCGATGTCCACCCGTTTTTTTAAATTTAAAGTTGTTCGTTTGTCCTACAACTAAATGTACCTATGCAAAAAAAAAAAAAAATATTTCAAATGAAAAAATAAACACACCACGTACTTGTTTCTATAATAATTTAATTTTCTTTTCGGATATGTTATAGTTAAATACCACCAAATATAAAATGAATAGATTCAAACGTATATAAATACATGTATTTATATATTTTCATTTTTTTCTTATGAAAGGAAAGAAAACAGAATTATTTATTTTATATATTTATGACCATACAGCTTGTTTTATTTTTATTTTATTTTTTTAATCGCATAACAGGACGAGCCCATAAAAAATAAAATAATAAACCAAATGAACAATAAAATGCAATAAACTAAACGGTCTAATGTCGATTCGGGATAATAGAGTGTCTAATAAAATCTGGAAGACATTGAAATTTATTCAAATAATCTTAATAATAAATAATATATAATGATATATTTTTTCAACTTATACAGTTGCCAAAAAAATATGTTGGATACTATTTACAGTTAAATATTTCACTCGTGAGAGTTTTTATAAGATAAATGATAATTATTCAGTAATATATCTATTATTGTATACTTAATATATTTTTTTTATTTCATTTAAATTACGCGCCTTTTACACTAAAAGCTTTTATAAATAAAATGTTAGCTATTGGATATTTTATATTTTTAACTTGCGTGTGTTACCAACTTAATTTAATACAACAACAAAAGCAGCGATTACTGGTTTTCTGATATCCAATAAATAATTTTTTATGATTAGTAGCGCTTTACTTTTAGTATTTTTACACCGCACGCAATACTACACATGAAATTCACTAGAGCACGTCTTTAAGTACACTTTTTATAAAAAAAAAATAATGTTAGTTTTTCGAATCGGAAATGATTAATACCACTTGTACTACTGTGTTCCACAAAAATATAATTTAATATCGAGAGAAAAACAGTGTAGCGAAGCACAGTTGTCAAAATCAAATTTCTCGAAAGTGATAATTATTATGCAATTTATGACAAGTATAGTTTAATATAATCAAGTATTACGTTTCCATTGTTTACCGGAAGGAAATATATGTTTTGCATCAAACGTTAATAATATATTTATATAACTGGCCCCGAGCATTTATAACACTATATCAGACCGATTCCGAAACACACATTCGCATACATTGTCAACATTAGTAGTGCATTATTAGAGATGTTTACTTACTGTTATGACTTATGAAGTAATGAATAACTTACAGTAATATTGATGTTGTAAATGAAATGTTGGTATATCTTGCACAACTCCCGCTAATCCCTACAGAATAAATGTTTTCATAAACAACCGGGTTGCATATACAGGTAGTATACCGTAATTATGCTTTCAAAGTTCTCAGACCGAATAATTTCGGATGTATACCGTAAAAAACGCCAAGATGGTGGAGAAAAATAATGAAATAACCGTACTCCGAAGATCTTTGACTTGCGAATGATTTCGTTTCGGAAATGTATGTACGATGAATATTGTTTTTCGTTTATACACTTTGGATATAAAATAATTAATAACTTGATTAGTTTAACAAAACTAATACTTCAAATCACATTATTTTCGTGTACAGAAACGTAGGATGTATTGAAAAAATATTTCTTACTACAACGAATTCTATTGTTATACTTGAACTGGAAATGATTCCGTAGGTTAATTTTTCATTTAGAACTACTTCAGACTTACCCAACTATATAGACGTGTTATATTAAACATAACATAGTAGTATTAATAAAAATGTGAGTTAGACTATTAATATATAGAGTACACTTTTAAAAATACATTTTAAATTAAAAAAATACTTTTTACAAAATATTTCTTACGAAATGAAAATTTTACTTAAGTTTTCTAATTTCTTTATACAATCGAAGTCGAATATCCTGAATATTGCCTTACATTCATTTTACATAATGGATAAGCTATGCTTTTAAAACTCTTTTTTTATTATTTCAAACGTTGTTTTCTAAAACAAAATATACCAAATTGTCATAAAACACGTCCAGGTTATGATATGAAATCAATAATCCTATGAAGTGCAGCCTGTTAAGTTAAAGGAATCATGTGTATTATATTTATATGAAGTTATAGGTGTACAAAAACGGAATAGTTATTAATAATCTTTCCGTTTTTATGGGTTATGTCAGGTTAGGTATAATAATTATTATTAATATTACAATATTGCTTATTAATTTGCAATAATTCGTATTAAATTCTCGAAACTTAAGGATAGTAAAATGCGTTTTTGTTTTTCATAATTAATTCACCGACAATTGTTTTGCACAGTCGTACATTGTAGGCATATTGTTACGTCTCAAATCCTGTCCAAAAGCGTATAGTTTCAACACAATGCGTGTATTGTAGGCGTATTTTATACAAACATTTATTAAGATATACATTCATGAAAGCAAAAACAAAACCCTGGTACAATGCCCTAAGTGTCCTCTGTTGCTGTACCATTATATCGTTTCGCATATCCGAGGCGTGGTCGTAAAACCGGACTCCGTTCGTACCCCGATATTCGGCGACAGTAAACACACAACCGATATGTAATAATAAACAGTGCAGAATCGACGCAAATAATTTTTCATTTCGAATATCGTTTCAGATTGTATCTCACAAAATCGGCCATGCTTATACATATGGTCAACCGTATACGAAAAATGTAACACGATATATCGAGTGTATGTCGAGTGCAAAACTTATATAGTTGTTCGTCTGCAATAACGATTTCGGTTAGATATATAGTATATGAGGAGCAGACGAGTATTATAATATACAGCTAGCGTTTCGGTGGCAGCGTCCGTGTATATTATTATTAACTATTTCTCGTCGCAGTTTTCCCTACCCGTGATTTCTCGATCGAATATACCAAAGCAATATGAAACTTGGCATAAAGTATTTTTTACCCCTTTTATATTCAAAGTTTATATTACGTCAAAGGGCGGGTAAATACGCGTACACGAGTATCATCATTTTGGTATTCTGTAAATATTAAAAAAAATATATGGTTTTCTGTGCACAACGCGCTAAAGCTAAAGAATAAATAAACGATTGCAGTAATTAAATGACCCGAAAATAGAAACTTTTGTTCCGTATAAAATAAACACTCTAAAAGAGTATATAATATAGTGTATTGTTTAAGTTTGTATTATTTTTGTGTTTTCCCCTTCGGAATACAGATACCAAGCATCAATTGAAATGTATATATAGACTATATACTGGATATAAATCAAATAATATAAAATAATAAAACTATACTTTTTCACCATGCTAGTAAACAGTTTTGAATGTATTTTTCCGTCCTGGAATAAGGTTCCAATTACAAACATAATTAGCTTGTAATATACATGGTCTAATATTATTTATTTATTCAAGTTAAATATTGCTATTTTTTCCATATTTTAAACCAACTTACACCTATCTAGCTGTTGTATTTGAATACACGTCAACAATTATTTTAAATCGGAGTATATTATTCTTGTGTTTACATTTATGAACAATAAACTCTAATTCTATAGAGCGTATAGCTGTTAGTCCACGTAAACAGATGGCAAAACAATTAGAGTCTTTCATTTCGTGTTATCAAGCGACTTCGATGATATAGAAATTATTCACACACATACTATACGATATAAAAATGTATAGATAACGGGAATACAAGCCATGATTTTATGAGTCTGTCTATCACATGTGTAACATAGGGATTAAGACGCTTTCTATTTTCAACGTACCGATCTATTTATGTGATAAAGATTTGAAAAACTGATTTCATCATATTCATATACCATATCCATCATATAATCCTCGATAGGTTGACTTTCCAACGTTTTTTTTTACATTTTGTACTCAAAATGTACCCAAAAAATTACCTTTTGTTGATTTTTTTGTTTTCAATTTGTTTAGTTATGTTTTTTGAAATATTGAAGGACAAAATCAAAAAGTGGGATTATTAATCAAAAGTAGACTTTACGAGGGGGTCAAATCATTTTTCAAAATCCTTGTCACATTAATAGATCGATCGGTACGTAGGCAATAGAGCATCTCTAAATCCTTATATCAGCGTGTGATATAGACAGGAACAAAGAATCATGCGGATTACAATCCCTTTTAAAATGAACAAATAAATTCATATTATACATAGTGTAAAACACATGTATGAAAAACGGGACTTACAAATTATAATAATGCCATTCTTATACGCGAACAGCTCGGAAATGTTTCGAAGTTAGTCGAGATCGTGGTTTGCACATAATAGTCGTGGATTGTTGTTTCTCGTAAATGTACGCTGCCGTTTAGATTTTACCGCGAGTTCTGTTAAACTTATCTGCTTCGTTTAACGTCGTTCGCCTGTCAAATATAACGATGCGCAGGATTTTTTTTTTTTTTGCCAGCAGAAATTATCATTTTGCGTTTGGATATTCACTCGCGTGTAGGCTCGGCACGTAAAAACGCACAAGCAAACGTGCTCCCACGGTGTGCACGATTATTTTTTATGCGATACCCCATGTTTGACGACGAGAGATAGTGCACGTACGTGGTGTGTATGTGTGATACTCCAGGGTGGTGATCGCTCGAAACGATAATAATATTATGTTTTATATTACCGAAGTAAATATTTATCAAAACCGCCGAGGAGTCACGTGTAGTCACACCGTGTTGCGAATATAATATTTAACTACATATATTATACACGTGTTCGCCATCAATGTGTACTACACACGTCGTGCAGCGTGATGAACGCGACTCGACGAGATAAAACGTTCGTGTCGCTGCCATCACCTTCATCTCTCAAGATATTATGAATCTTTTGTTTTTTGTTTTTAAACATTTTGATTCGAAACAAAAAAATATTACACATAAAAAGCATCATAAGCGTATATCTACACCAAGAACAGCTGGTGTTGGCACGAAAAGGTTGATCAAGACCGCACCCATTAATTAGCAATGAGACACTTCACTTGATTGATTTCGTTTCATTTTAATTCGTCACATTCGTCACATTTGTAACAGGTCACTACAACACGTCACCTTTAAAATCAAATTTTAGAATTTTTTTCGCTTACATTTAATATCACACAGTCATTGGTATGCATTCTCTTGACAAGTTTTTGAACAATTTTCACGTAACCTTTGGGGAATATTATTATTTCAACGTCCGAGTTTTTTTTTTACATTCTATGGCCATCTAAATCCTAATATAGCATTGAGTTACCCATCACTGTCATACAATATAACGTCAAGATTCATAAAGAGAAATTTTCGTAAAACACATATTATTTTTTCGCGTTATAATCATTTTATTCCAAAACGTCTAGAGCCGGAGTGAGTGTGTTTAAAACTTTTAATAAATTCGATCACATTTTCGAGCCATAAATTATACACCCCGACGTTTTACGTGTTACAAAACGAGTATGGTTATTAAAAATTAGGACCTGTCTGGCGGATACAAAACATGTCTGACCCGAGTTCATGATAACGGTGAAAACGACTCGGAATTTAACGGGGCGGTAGTGTTAAAATGCCGTCGTTATACTTCCAAAAAAAAAAAAATGGCAAACTAATAAATGAAAGGGATCATATGTTTCCTCCCGGGACCGCGTGGACCGTCGCGAGCGATTTTCATTGGGTTCATTTGTTAGTTGAGCGTATCACGTAAACCACGTGCACTCTCATTTATAGTGAATCTTTTACGCACGTCGAACGCAAAAGCGCGTGACGCGCACACACTTAATCGCAGTGAAAAACACCGTGTATTAAACGGAATTCATCCAATGTATCCTTTAATAGTATTAAAAAAATATCCAGATATTATTTTCAACATCAATTATTTTTATTTTCACTGAACTTATTATCGAACTTTCTTTTGCTACATTTAGATCATATTATATAATATACTAATTTCTAAACTCCATTGTATACAAATCTAACCGGGCCTACGGTTTACGCCGAACACGAATTCCTTTATGAACGCAGTATTTCTTTTTTATTATTAGGTATAACTTCTTTTACAAGAAAAAAAAGTAGTACAACAGCTCGAAATGCTCCCAACTCCCGAGTGATAATATCTGTTAACTATTAATACACCGCTATAGTAGTGTATGATCGATCACCCGCGTCAACCGTTTAAGAACTATGTATTTATAATATTATCTTTCTAAACCCTAAACTGCTTATACGTGTATACATTGGAATTTATTCGCACCGTTTTATTTACATTATACAAAGTTTCCAAGTCCAGCTATATATTTCTAGTCAGATAGAAATTTTGCCAATAATAATAAAACAATAAGACTCTATGCAGAAAAATGTTCTAAGTTCCACTAGGAAAATGATGTTTTGCGTTCAGATAATATTTTTACAGCTCACAACACTCACCCAGGGATTTATTGTAGATAAAACTTTTTAACGATTTGTATGATTTACAAACTTCAAATAAGTACTTTAGATGTAACTTTAGACGAATGATTGAAAAATAATTCAAAATATTATTATATTAATACTATAATAACTAAGCAAATATAAATTGTTTTAGTGAACCTCATCATACGCAAATCCATTATTTTAAATATTTCCGATTTTGAGATGATGAATTTAAATTCGTATTAAGTAAAACTATGTAATATTAAGCACAGAAAAAAAATTGATTAAAAATGTTCACTATCATTTATTTCATCTTCTTTCTAGACTTCGTTCTAACCATATGATGTTATTTCTTGTGCGCCATTACTGTATTCCAGGGTATTCCCTTTAGATTTCTTCACATCGTACAATTCCTCGATAGTCCTGTCGTTAAATGTTTGTTTTATTTTTGTTCTTTAATGGTTTTGTTTTAAAATTTGTACTTATTGTTGTATTTCATGTATTAATTCATTGTATTAGTTTTAAGTTCTTTAGTAAGTTATTTTAATTGCCAAATCGTAATGTTTTATTAGACCGAGCATCGTAAAATGAAATATATAAATACACAAATTTTATTTAAAAAAAGCATATACTGTCCAAATGGAAGTCAATTTCTTATGCGTACTATAATAGTATACGCTGTATTCAAAAAATATAAAAAGCCGAAATTCTACGCTGTTAATATGATCGATATATTTATATGTAGAAATATATATGCACGAGTTAAATACGAATACATTTTTTGAAGTAAGAAAAAATACTAATGTTAAAAACTGGTTAAAAATTTGAACCGTATGTAAAACCGCACGTTTTCATATTATTCTATACGATTACGAGAATTAAACGCGCTCGTCCTTAATGTAATATTACACTAAAATATATCGTACGTACATATGAGTACACAAAACACAGTTCACACATATATGCGTACAATGAACCATCAATCCAAATTCCGGGAACGAGGGGACGAACTTCGAGTGTGCGGCGGAGTATTTTAAAATGCTCCGTCCGTCGCGACAGTTAAGTCAGTCTCTAATTCCGCCTCAGTCTTCTCCCCGGAGAAAGACATTGCGGTTTACGAGCCCAATTCCCCAGATACGCGACGGGAACTCACCCCCCGCACGTGCTCACACACTCGGGCGCGTGCGCGCGTAATCGCAGACCACGCCACGATTCATTCGTCGTTACACAAAAGGCCCGAGACGCGTCACATAAACCGAGAGCAACTTTACAGCTTGCCAAGCTTAGTGTACAACCACCGCCTCCGCTGCACCACACACACGCCGTATTATCATCCCCGACGAACAAATTGAGCGATTCGGCCAACGGCACCATCACGCACTGCACGCACGAGCGGTGTACACATTTTGTGCAACTATATATTATTACTGTATTACGTCTGTTGCGTGTATGCATTTTCAGAAACGTGAAAAATTCTAAAACGATCGCACTTTTACCACGATTGTGTAGTTGCCGATAAAAGGAACGCGAATTATCTGCGTGCATATTTTGGCACGGTGCGTTATAGATTCATGCGTTTCTAGTGAAGCACGCGGGAACTCCGCAGGGCTTGATTAAGGGGCAGTCTAGGTCTTCGGAATAGCATGGTTTATTCATCCAATCGATTGCTCCGCGATGAAATACATTTAATATTGTGGTATTACATATTGATAATACGATTGTTCGCGGTTTCATACACACCGTTTCGCAATTAAACTACGCGTTTTGAATATAATATTATATTTTCGTTGAATAACAATATTATTGTTCACAATAACTTTGGTGTTTGTTCGATTAATTTTCTACAGATAAATTTCATAAATATACGGTATGATTATTGAATATATTGAGATATATATATTGAGAGATATTGGATCTTTCATCTATAACACTTCTCATTGGCCAGCATGAAGTATATTTAATTTAAACACCGTCATATATAAATATTAAAAAAATAAATAAAAATAAAAACCTGTACCGTATAGAAATACAACATAATATTAAGCATGATATCGATCACAGAAGACACGATATAATATTAATATTTTAGATGGTACATTTTTTTATTGCATAGTTGAAATAATACACTGAAGTTATATAGCGTACGGCCGGTGTTAATAGATAACGGAAACACATTCCAATACAATAAATTATAAAATAACCGACACGTTTTTTTTAAATGATAATATGAATTTACTGCACGTCATTGAATTGTTGAATAATAATTATTTATTTAATTAGGTGTTCCAGAAACTTATTTACCTTCCCGACCGAATGTGCACTAAACATATATCCACCCACAACAATATTTATCTCACTCCTCCTCATTTGCATGCAAATGTTATGCTTCGACGTATTTATTCATGTTACAGTTTAATAAACTGTGAAAAAATAAAATGGACGGAATCGAAGACAAACGAAGAAGTATTAGATTTAGTCAAAGAGAAAAGAACATTGCTAAATGATTTAAGATCAAGACGATGGAATATGATAGGTCATACGTTAAGACATAATGAAGAACTCCATAGCCTCATACTGGAAGGTATGATAGAAGGGAAACGCGAAAGAGGTAGGCCAATAACATATTACATAAGTCAAATAATTAAAGATGCAAGAGTTGATTCGTACAAACAACTCAAAGACAAAGTACAAGACAGAGAATCATGGAGAGAACATTTATTGTAGACCAATCTACGGATTGAATACTAAAAGAAAAAAAACAGTTTAATAATAATTTGATTACACTAAAGCAAAATATTCAGTTCGACTAGTTTGGTCCTATAACTACTTTGTACTATTTACTGTACGTTTTCCAAAAACCTATACACATTAAAATGAAAATTTATTGCGTATCCATAACTGTTTCTCGATTATTAACCACTTTTTCGAAATAAATCTTATTGTTCTAACTGACTGATTGATTTATATTCCACTTGTCCCGAACAATTGAGAAATGTGCATTTCATCCGTATACATTAGTTACGTTAATGAATTCAATTCTTATAAAACATAAACCCTGTAATTGTACTCTCAAATTATACATGTTTTATTTTATTATTTTTTCTTATTGTACACATTATACCTCGTTACATTTACCGAGTAGAATTGTTCAAATGAGTTTACGTGGCTAATTATTACTACGTACAGTATTAAAATTAAAAAGAAAAAAGAAAACTTAATCGTCTATTATTTTATGAGTAGGGAACAGATTTTATTGTAAATACATATTTTTATTGTAATGAGATATTTTTAATCTGATAAAAAATGTGCACGATTCAGATCATTCTTATTAAAATAAGCCCAATTTAACTTTACATATTTTGGTATAAATACATATTTTTACATATTTGGTAAATATGTACATATTTTAGTACTTATTTTAGTGATTTTCAATTTTTGACGACTAAACATTATCTGTTTCGTCTAAATTAACAAGATTAGTTATTTTTGACGGCCACCAAATATTATCGTTATCTAAATGGCATTTACGTATTAGTTCAGTACCTCTTGTTAATGCCTGACGATATAAATATAAAATAAAGAAGTGGTACCTACATTGTTGAGTATGTAGGTACTCAACAATCGTCTTTAGTAGCATTCGTAGTTTCTATGCATTTAAAACGTAATCTCGTGTACTAGTCAACGTCTAGTATATAATTTTAAAATGCCAAAAGTTGTGAAATCAAAAACAAAAGCGAATTTTTATTTAAAAGAGTTTCCTAAGGAGACATTTAAAAGTGAAGGAGAAATCTTATTCTGTTCATACTGTGAAAAGGCAATATCAATAAATCAACGTTTTTCAGTTACACAACATTTATCTACATCTAAGCACCAACAAAATAGAGACCGTAAAAAAAAAATTTCAACAAATACATTTTTTGGATATACCTACATATTTTTAATTTTTTTTTACATATCTTAATAAAATTAATAACATATTTATGTACATATTTTGATTTTTTTATTACAATAAAGTCCGTTCCCTATCTATGAGTATATAAATAATTAATTACCGCTTTCGATTGACATCATCGTGGTCAGCGGCCATATGGTGTATAAATGAAAAGATACATTTGGAAAAAAACCTCGGTATTTTACGACATCGAATAAAAACGGATTATACTTGGGGGCTCGGGGAGAAATTTTCGCGTGTCCCTTGTGTAGTCGGGGGGACCTCAAGGGTAAATTTATTTTGGCGTTCTAGCCAAGGTGAGGGGCGATTTGTTATTTTTCACCAAGTAACTATACAACGTTCTAACACGTGCGACCAGTAGTTCGGCGAGATCTGTATTGTGTATAGAAATATTTTTGCTTTTTTTTTTTTGTTGACTGAAATTCGGGCCGGAATAAAAGAAAAACGAGAGGCAAAAGAGAATAAAAAGGAAAATATCAGACAACCGGATAGGGTTTTATGTTGACAGGGAGAAACATGACTTTCCGCACACCCTTCAGACCCTTGAATTTCATTTGACTTTTGGTATCCTCCCGGTGGTGAATACTGTTCAATTGATCGGGAATGCATTCCCTTCAATACTGTTATCCTTTAAAATATGGTCTTTCCAAAACATTGAATTTCTACTGACAGTTGTCGTTGACAGTATGGTCAGGTCAATATATTAAATTAACTATAATATTTAAAAAAAAAAAAGGTGTTTCTATATATTGAAAAATTATCAACGATATACAATGATATACATGGTTATCTTCTCGTAGCTTCCCTAAAAAAAAAAAATAGAAATATTATACGTATTATATAATATTTAATATTCTTAAATTTCTATAGAATTAATAAGATTAAGTTATATACCACTTGTGGTATTTCGCTAAGAACTCCAAAACTAATGTGAGCTTATATGACAAACTATTATTTTTATTTTTAATAATACAACTTTTTAAATTATAAAAGTAATTTTGAATACCTATCAATATAGATATGTGGAGATTTGTACATTTTAACCATTGCATATTATATAAGATAATTAATAGATTGCAAAATTAATCACAATATATAATTATTAACTTATTTAAGTACGATCATAAAACAAATATTATTTTGATATTTAAGAATAATTTATTTAATTTTTGATACACATAAGTGAACGTCTAAAAAGTAATTTTTATTAAATATTTAAGCAATTATGTTGTCACGTTTTTAAAACACATCATGATTATAAAAAAAAAGAACGGGTGGGCCTCGCTTTGTTATACAGTTGGGGGTGGAGTGTATCTCGTTTATAGGATAGGTCATTACAATGGATTTGTTACATTTGAATGCAATGATAGATATCATTGAATACGAATAACGATTCTGAACGGAGTTAATATGTTTGTCTAAAATGTGTATATAATAATATAGTATTTTATATTTAAATTGAATTTTAATGCAATTTCGTAAAAATTTAAATTTAAAACAGTCATAAAATTTTTTCCTTTTAGTCCGGTAGAAATTTTTTTTATATATTTTTGATGATTAGCTTATGGACAAACTAGTGTCAAAATTTTGAACCTTAAATATAAACAGAAAAAATTTTACGAATTTTTATCTACAAAATAACTTGCAAATTATAGTGATTTTGACACATTTTATATAAATTTGAGCTTTATGAGCTTATAAAAAAAATTTGAGTAAAACGATCATCGTTATTTTCTAATGAAGATAAGCTAAGTTTATTATTAACATTTTATTAAATTTTCAAGAGTTTTTGGCCAGCCAATTAAATTTTATAGGTGTTCTAAAAAAAAAAACTTACAAAAATCGAAAATTTAAATTGTCTATAAATAAGTCAAAATATGTCAAAATACATTGAAAACTTAACCATGTATAGAAAACACCAATATAAAGGTTTGGTGAAAATTTCATGTTGTTGCGGTTTTTCGTTTTTAAGTTAGAGCATTTTAAAAAAATGTAGTTTGTAAAAACGTGATTTTACATAAAATTTCCCGTTTTTTCGTAATTTTTTTAACGTTTTTTTCGATTTTTGCAAAAAGTATTAAAAAAGTTTGATTTTTGACTTGCCCAAGTACCATCTACATTCACATTTCTTTCAGAAAAGTTGCTGTATAAGCAAATCAATGCATTTTTACAGCAAAAAAAGTTGTCGTCAGACACAAAAAAAAAAAACACACATCATTGTAAAATCAATAGATTCCAACACTCCGTTCAGAATCTAAAAAAAAAGTACATAATAAATGTAAAGAGTATAAAAATATTTAGAAGTATGGCCATATTGGAAATAATTAAAATTCATCGTAAATTATGATATTATTATAAATTATTAGTTATAATAAATAAGTCTCATGAAAAATATCAATTTACCCTATTTTAACAATATTATATACTCTTTACGAATAAATCAGATATCACGAGTATTTTTTTTAAAGAATAATGAATTATGTAACAAATAAATTAAAATAATTTCGTTATATTTTAGATTTTTATGGGTATAGAGAGAAACTATTGATTTTAAGACAATGTATTTTTTATAAACAGATTTTAGAATAGGAGATCCACATGGCTCTTTAATATGTTGGATCGATCGGAGATAAGAAGTATTTTAATTCCATAAATATTTTTAAATCATATTATATAGTTATTATAATTTTTAAACCACAATTAACCAAATTTTGACTTAAATTTCGAAGAATACCATAAATGATCTAAAATGTTCACCAACATCGGTTGGATCGAAAGTCTGGTGGTTTCAGAAATTCAGATGGATATTTAACAATAAATTGTGAGAATATATTTTACTCGTATTCGTACAAAACGATCAAAATCGAAATTTGAATAATTTGACAAATGCTATCTACTAGAAAAATTTCTGAAGCCCCCTTCTATGCATCACAAGCCCTCTCTATGCAACACAAAATAGTTGACGACTTCACCGCGGTTGCACTTAAAATAAGGGTTACGCTTAATTAGGTTATTTTATGAAGCGTTCTTTGAAAATGGCATTCGTCCAAGAATAAAATACATCTAAGTGTTATCGATCGGCTAAATGTACTAGAAGGTTATTTACTGTGTTTTAAAAACCCGTAAAGATAAAAAGTTGACAATAACGCGTTTACCGTTAAAAGGTGTTAAGCATAATACTATACAATTCAATTTCATCAATATTATTTTTTTAGATAATATAAAGGTCGGAAAATTATTTTACGAACCGTTGGTACGAATAATGGTGAAACTAGTCTCAAAACTACGGGAACCCGTCTTTTATAGTTTGGTGGTTCCGACATCTTCTTGCGATTCCGTTCCACACCGTTTTCTTGTGTACTGTAAACATACTCGTATGACGTATACACATCGGAATTCTTTATTCGTATATTTTATAATTTTACTAGTGCTTTGTAAGCACGTTGTCGTCACTCGACTGTAATGAATATAAGACAGGGATGCATCCCGTATACACGCCGAATTAATTCTTGAACGAGTCATTTTTATCCGTATTTCCCAACGCAATATCAAAGAATAAGTATAGTTAAATTAAAAAAAAAAAAAAAAAAAAACATTTTCCTTAGACGCGTAATCGGCTCTGTAGCTTATTCGACAAGCCGAACAGACTGAAACCGATTCAATGTTAATACAGTACGTGTAATATGTGCTGATAGTGTATTTTACGTACCTCCGAAGATGATATTGATTTTATAGATGAATGGAAAATCTAATGCATAAATTATTATATATTATATTGTGATAATCATCGGGAAGTATTGTTGCGTCGTTGTAGGATTTGATTGTTTCATTATTATGTATTATGTAATATTTTTCTTCTTGGCCATAATATTGAGTTAAAAAAAAAAAAAGCTAAAAATGTTTGATTAAACCAAATATCTAAATCTTTTGATAGCCTATGCTAGGAAATTCTTTACATGATCAATTAAAGAAAAAAAATCCATCCATATTATATTCGCAGGTTTGCAGCTACATTACACTGGTCTATGATCGCGATGCGCTCTAAGAATATTGGTATGATCAACAAAACTTGTAGGCCAGTGATACTCACTAAATCCGTAGTGGCCCAATTACAAATTTACATAATACATAGTTGACATTTTCATCCTAATAACCCTTAAAGCCGAAATCTTTCCGTGTGAAAGTTTTGAATACAATTTGAATATTTTTTTTTTTCAGTCTATTAAATTCGTCATCAGAATATGCACGACAAGAAAATATTATTAGATTACGATTGCAATTATTCGTACTTTTATGCCTGACAATATGCTATGAAGATAATTGTTTAATTGTTTATCAAAGTGGCCCATCGAAGAAAAAAAAATGGACACCACTGGCGTAGGTGGTTATGTAGACCTATCGATGTGTAGCAGGCATTTTCCGGGGTACGACGCCGTCCTGGTTGCAGTCCACCCCGAAGCCCTGTGTGTGCGTTTAGAACTTAAAAACCGTTTGGAGAGGAGTATAACGTAGTTGCCTATAAATATATAATAGAAATGATATCATCATAATATTATGTTACTGCTTTGTTATTGTTACATACGCACGCGCCCTCCGCCGTTGTCCAACCGTAAAACGATCTTTTTTTTTCCTTTTCTTCTCCTGTCCTCCTAAATGTACACGAAACAGCTCGCCCGTGCTTTCCTTTTTCCAGACTGCACCTCTAACGCCGAAATAACGCGTGTACCACACTACATGTACACATATTATATACAGCAGGGTGACATTTTTATCGAGCGCCGACAGTCGTAAATACGATTGGGTAAATATAACCGGGTTACATCGAAGGAAAAATAGTATATAATACGGGCGCAAACGCAAAGAGTTATAATAAAAGTCCGAAAAGAGGAGTGTCTCCTTGAAATATAATGGCCCTCCGCGCGTCGTATGCGTTTCTGTAGGGTTAATGCGACTTTCTCATCGGTCACAAATCATTGTTACAAGCCCTGAAGCGGGAAGGGGAACAAAAACAGTGGATTTGTCGTTCTCGAGTTGTTATGGTGTATATTGTTTTTTTTCCCACTCCCGATACAGAGGCAAAAACATTCGAATCGGTCGCACTCGTAATCACGATTATATAAACATACGATAGTCTGATGGTTTCGTTGCTCAAACATGCACAGTCCGTCGAAAATTTGATATTTTACTAAAACGTTAAATGTAACACTGCAGTTTTACGTAATCGATTATAATATTAACAATAATAAAGTAATAACGACGGAATGCACTGAAACAAAAACGCCGATTTTGCAAAAATCTAATGATTTTAAACGGAATTCTGTTATTAGGAGAACGCTACTATATTACACCCACATGACGTATTGTTTTCGTCTTATAAACGTACAATATAGCAAATTTGCGTTCAACAGTTCAAGTGTTAGCTTTAATAGAGTAATATGACGTGACATTATCAATCATGTAATAGGGAAAAAGTTGCGTTTTGTTGATATTATTGTTTTGCGGTATTATAATTTTTAAGTCCGGTCCGGAGCCCAAAACTATTTTGACTATCGTGCCTAAACGTGTACTAATATAATATTACATACTCTCAGAATTTTAAATGAATCAATTTACGGTAGTTTTATAGCTGTATGCTTGCTTATCGGTCAGCAAATAGTATTTAAAGAGTCAATTTACAACGCACATGCAACTCGTTCTTAACTATTAATACCTATGTCCTATAAGAACTCAAATTGACACATTTATAAACAGTTGGTGTGAATTAATATTTTTCATAAGATTGAAAAAAAAAATCTAAATAAAAATTTAAATGTAAACAACTACATTATGTATTATTATATTTTAAATACACCATTATCTCGTCAATTGTTCTGTATATTGTAAAAACTTAAAGTATAGTATTTACTAATTTAAAACTTGTTCTACGAAACATGTGCTTATTTCAGTCAACTGTTTACATTAGGTACAAAAGGCAACTTTAAAATTTTAAAACTTTTATTATTTTTTAGAAAAATATGAATTTTAATTTGTGTCTTGTATCTTTGAGCAAAAAAAATTATATAAATTTGAAAATATACAATATACAATATTACGAGAAAATATCTAGATACAAGATACAAATGTATCTATAAAATACTGCCCACCTCTGTAGGTTCCGATTTCTTTTACAAAAACTACGACCACAGATGTTCACATACACTAGTTATATTTACATAAGTACATGTATCAGTTATAAACTCAAACCAAAACGTTTTTAGTGGAAACTAAAACTACACTATATTATATTAAGATAATAATGTGTTAAGTCGTTTTAATTTAATAGCCGTAAATTAATTTGTCCTTGGACACGTTCAGCCAATTTTTGGATCATCATCTTGTTAAGAATATGAATCTAATTTTTGATAAAACTACTGTCATAATTTTCGTAACAACATATCCTCCCCATTCCAATGAAATTAAACCATGCGTATTTATGTGTTTATAATATATTATGTATGGGAACGTTTATATCATTGCGTGATAAAATTCGCCCTTGGCGTTTAGTTGCATCACGGATTATTTTTCAATTTTTTCATATTTTTATTTGATGCACGTATCCCTACAAAATGGGTTAAGTATGAATAAAGTTTTTTTTTTTGGTTGAACAAGTTAGCGAGTACAACCACGTTCCCGATTAACCTGTGTACAAATACTTTTTATATAAATTATTATTTCTATAACCACTTCATATGGCTATTATTATACACGCACAATACGAAGTGAGTAGATTTTTCATGTACTGTAAATACTTTTTATAGGAAAAAACTTTTTATTTATATGATTTTTTTATTTTATTTTTTTATTTTTCGTATGGATTGCATTTTATTTTTACCAAAAACGTTTCAACAATGTTATTCTCAATTAATTTTAATTGAAATATAAACATATTTTCAATATCCGTTTAGATAGAAATATTATTTTCTAATAAAAAAAATAATACGTTTAAAATTAAAATATGTTTTGAATAATAACTAAATTAATATTGTAAAAGTATTTCTCTTTGCATCATATTATGATGTTAATCATAATGATGAATGATGGTGTATATTTTGAAATCAATTCTAACCCAATTTTATATATTATTTTAAGTATATCAAGGTAATATTATACTTACATCAAATAATATTTAATAAGTAATAGTAAGACATTTAATGTCGTATATTGTTACTTTTGTTTTTTCGTATTTCCGAAACTTTTGAAACAATTTTACCGGAAGTCATTTGAAAAATAACATTACATTCATGATTTAAAGTGACTTTTATTGAAACGGAACTAGTTTTTCCCCGGCGTATTTGTATTATTCTTATTTTTACTTTTGTGTTGTCCAAACCTTTTTAGCTCTCATGATTTAGATAACAGAAAAAGTAATAAATTGCCAAAATTGTAATAAACATATTTAGTTCTTTACATTATTATATACAAAAATATTCAAAAAATGTGCATGAAACTTATAATTTACTTGATTTTAATTCAAAATAATTACTCTTAATATTTATCTTATTTATAAAAAGTAATATACTTTTTTTAATACCTTCAAAATTTATTTGCCATCTTATAATTTTTAACTCTGAGCAAAGCGAGGAACGCATTGATTTTACAACCATGATTTTTTTTAACATGCTTTGTAGTATCTAATTAGATTGGCATTTAGACGCAAATATAACTTTAAAAATTTTTGATTGTCAGAAAAAAAAATCGTAAGTTTATTTTATTTTAAAAAAAAAAAGTTAATTGTGCCTTATCGCCGTAAAATCATAAGCTATATGATATCTTGAGTTGAGCACTTGGAATATTTTAAAAAAAAGTAATTTATCAGGACTTTAAGGATGCGCACATTTCATGATATCATAGATGTGCGTCATCCACTATAATATACAAAAATTTTCATTTCTAAACATTAAAATCACAGAGCTATAGTATAATAAGTTATGTCACATATTGTAGGTATGAAAAAAAAAAATGTTTTTGTTTTTGTGAATTATAATAATAATTTATATAATAATACTCTCGTCTATGTGATTTTTTTTTTTTGTCGTATTAAATAATTATAAGACAAGTAGACGTGTAACCGTTGAACGATTATATAGTAAAACACTATAATAACAATAATATTTTAATAAGTAGAAGTAGAATAATAATATAGTTATATAAATTAGTTGGTAGCCAATATATTATAGTAAAATGCGAAAACGTGAAACAATATTGTAACAATACATTTATAATGCATTTTAAAATTTCTAATGTGTATATATCGTAATGAATAATTAATTTATTAAGAGGCCTCACTACTGCCGTTAATTTTAGCTTAATAGACCTTATGCTTTGACAAAATTAACGTTAGTTAACGTTGTCCGATTTTGATTCTGAAAAAAAATTTGAATTTGACAGGAAATTGTCTATAGAACGTACAGAACACATTGTAAAAGTTAATTATTATACTATTGTAAACTGTTATTGAAAATTAGAAAATATGAGTTTTTTCAAATCATAATTAAAATTAAGATGAAGATTAAAAACGGAAAATGTCCGTACGATCTACAGACATTTTTCTGTTGAATTCAAATAATTTTTCAGAATCAAAATTAGACAACGTTAACTTACTTTAATTTTGTCAAAACAAAACGTGAGTTGGCATAAAATTCATATTGTGAATTTTATATTATCAAGTGATTGACATTTGCATGCGCGTACGTGAGTGGTACCCGCATTGGATTTCACTTACACTAATAATCATTTACAACTAACACATAGATCTCAGGCAGCTATTACGTTATTAGATAACACGGCATCGCACGCGAACTACGTTAAAATTATTTGTTGACTTGGATGTACCTGATTTGCCTACAAGGAACGCCGTTCGATGTTTTCACTGTTGATTTTCCTTATCGATTTAACTGTAGAGATGTTTTCCGTCGGTTGTATGGTATGAAAATTAAAAAAATACGCGATATGATGATTCTCGACTATTTTATTAAAAATTATTTATAATCCAAGCTCGGGAACGGCAAAAAAATTGACTATGATCAGCAGTTCAAGAAAAGCCTCCATAATACATAATATTATTATGTTACGCACACAACTGGTCAAACCCTGCAGTCCTATCCTATCAAGAGTTTCACTATAAAATTTCACTTAAGTAGATTATGAAAGATCGAAGAGATTATGAAGTATCTTTGAGGAAACTACTCAAAAGTGGTAAATGTGATATAAAGCACAATTTTCCAAAACAATTTTTTTTTTTTGTGTAATGTAGAAGTCTTTTAATATATAGAAGCTTAGCAATCCCACAGGATGTCTTGTTATCGCCACAGTTATCATCATCTGAATCTTCGTAACCATTCTCAATACATTATTTTAAATATTTATTTTCACCTATCGTATGTATTAATAATTAATTTTAATTAATTTTAATTACTTTATTTAAATTAAAAACATTAATTTGTTGAAACAATTAATTTAATAAATAAAAAAAAAAACTGGACAAAATTATATAATATAGAAATAAAGTAAACCGAATTGTGCTTCATTATAATTTGCTACAGAGCAATCATCTTTAACAAAAAACTATGATACTAGACTTGAATCGATTTTTTTTTTTTATATTATACGATTCTTTTATCAATTACTTTTTAATTTTGAAAAACAATAAAATAAAATCGTTTTGCCGTATACATAATATTATGCTATTATATTATCAGACATTATGATACTATTTAATAAGGTTTGTAAATGCGTTGAATTGCTTATTAATTTAAGAATAGGTAAATAGATTTGGAAAAAAAAGATTATTATCGATTATACTTCTACAATCGCAGAATTTTGTAATCGCGTTTAAAACAACACTTCGTTATATTATCCAACGACGATCGAGAGTGATACAATCACTTTAATCATTTATTACATATATATGTTATATATTTAATATGATAAAGTCAATAGATTGTAGTTGTAGATATTCTGCATCACAAATCATATTATGATAAGACTACTTAGCCAATAACGTACAGAAATGTCCATAATGTATTCTGTGCAGATTACATTTTTTTATACCTTCGTTATAAAGTCTGTTTTTTTCATGTTGTTACATATTTAACATAAATCAACGTTGTTTAACCAACGGAACATTTCGATCGAACTTGTAATCCTTTCAAACCTAATATAAATAATAATAACCAATGCCCCAATCTCTCGAGAATTGAGTTATTATATTAATTATTATATTACGCATAATTCATTATTGTTCATTAGTGTTACTGTTGGTGTACATGATATAATATGAATTATCTGTAAAATATATTTTACACTCAGTGCAAAGAACGTACATGAGGATAAAACTCTTGTAACCTACTTAACACGTTTCCGCAATATTCTTATCATAATTAGGCGTTCGTTCGTTGAACATAATATTATAATATTTACATTGCTATTCGCATTTACAATCGAAACAGTTGAATAATGAATGGTAAAAACTAAAAATGTTTTGAGGTTTTTTATGTTTAAGTGAAAAATTGTGTACCAAAAATATTATATAGTTGTTCTTGTGTCAAGTCTTGTTCGAGTTTCGAGCACATCAGTGGCAATCGAATAAAAATATTCGATAACCTCTTAGTATATACTTTAAAAACACGTTTATTTCATTAGCGACACAACGATGTGACACATTACACACATTATTATAATATAGTGAAACCAGCGCACGACCGGTGAAAAATTTCCCCCAGCGGAAGAACATGCTCGAATGGAATCGAATCGAACATTGTTGGAAATTTTTTTAGTTTTTTCCGGAAACATATTATATTGGTAATACGCATATTTTTATATGTACCGCAAGTAATCGGACGCGTTCGCGTACGGTGCACACTGCGAACGGTATTATTGCGAATAAAATATTATTGATCTCGGACTAATAGGTTTTTGAATGTATTATAATACCTCTTACAATAATTTAGCAGCCGAAACCTGCAAGCCACTGAAGCTAATTTACGTATAGTACCGCTGATACATACATTTACTCGATTGCTACGATAGAATACCTACCGTGTGTATATACTGTCTACCTACCGTCTATACTGCAATGGTTCAAATCCGGAATCACTATAACGGTTAGAGAGTATGACGTCTGCTCGTCGGACGGCTGACGAGACCACTTATGTCTAACAACAACCCCGATTATTATCGTATATTGCGCTAAATTGTAATGATAATTAATAATTTTATACGTCAATGCAATATTACAAATGATAAACCGTCAACGTTTCATTCATATTAATATCATCTTCATCTCACATCGTAGAAAACGTACGCTTCACCCGAATAACCGAATCGTCGCCGACTTTGAGCATAAAATAATATAATATATATACATAGATATATATTGTGTATTAAAATGACCAAATGTGAAAACAGTTGTAATAATAATAACACCTGTACCTGTATCACCGGGGAAAAAATCAAATGCATAATTGCCTAGGATATGCCAACGAAAACGGTCCGTTAAAACTGGTCGAATACAAAACCATTACAGACACTTGCAGGTTGATGACTGTATCACAGTATATTAATACACATAATAATAAAATATATACTACCTAATTAATGATAATATAAATTTAAATACATGTTTTTTCCTATTTCAATACAGATAATGAACAATAATTTTTATTAGAATGTATAAGTGAATCATGCTAATTTTAGTACAATAATGCGTATAATAAGCCCTCTGTATAGCGTATATATTAAACCAAAGTTTTTAGGTATAATAATATGTAGTATACCGGTTTTTTTAATAACGTCGCATTACAAATACGAAATATTGTAATTATTTGAATTATGTGTGAACGTTTGGAGAAAAAAACAGTAAACGTGAAAACTGAATTCAATAAACACTGGTAAGTTGCAAATCTAAAGCATTTTCAGAAATTTGTGGTGAAATTATCATTTGCCGTCACTTCATTTATTATAATAGTATAATGTACTGAAACGTATGTTTATCAACGGTAAATAATATCTGCAGTATTTTACCGTAGTAATAAACTCAACATGGTTGTTGATTTCTTATACATTTTATATTTTTTAATGTATCTGCTCGTATGTGCCTTTTCTGTAATTTTATTGCTCAAGGATTACATATATTATAATTCTTCGATCGTTTTTCCACGAATGCTTTCACCTATTTATGCTTTATATTTTTTTTTTATTTATGCTTTTACCTATTTATGTTCGGTACAACAGTAGACCATGAACCGACGAACCCATTAAATATAGTATCGCGTAACTATCCGAATTGTTAATAGATACTGATCTTATGATTTCAAATTAAATAATTACGCTATATAGTCCTTAGTTGCTTTATACATCGAATACGTATACTGGTTTCGATAATAAGGTTATTTATTTGGCGAAAATATGGCAGATAATCCGCGATTGAAACTGTATAATAGGTATGTATAATTTACATTTTAAATATTGTAAATATGTAAGTTATTATCGTTATTCGTTAAATAGACATTGCCACCGCTGCTTAAGTTGATAACAGAATTTTCTGTCAGTAGAATCGGTATCCATTTTCTTACAAAAATTTATCTTACGGTCATCGCGGATCATTCTCATTCTAGCGATTGAACGAAAATATCCGGAATAAATAATCCAAGCCGAGCATTCAACTGGAAATCGAGAACAATCATTACCACTTTTTTCAAACAAATCACCTGTTATAGCAATCGAATATAGTAGAACTTTACTAAAAGGACCACAAAAAGCACGGTGTGGAAAATTCTAATAGTTGGCTGTATACTCTTAAGATACTTTTGTAGGAAAGAAAAATAAAAAGCAGCAATACCAGAACGAAAAAAAGAAATTATAAATAAATTTAGCAAAGTTAAAGGTCAACTATATACTATTTAAAAGACAGTTATTAAAAAAAAAAAGGTAAAAAAATGTAATTAAAAAATGTTAAGAACTAATTACAAAATGGTTTTCATTTGATAAGAGTTTTTTTGTTCAAACACCTTAATAATACATATCTATACCTGAAACTTGAAATTTAGTTTTCCAGTACTAACTTGCACCAATTAAAACAATCAGAATCTTTGTCTCAACTGCAACTCGAATATTTCATCTCAATTTAACTCTAATAATTATAAATTTCTCAAATTTAGCTTAAAGTTTTTAAAAATACTGAATAAAAACAATTTTGCACTAAAACGAATTCTATAATATCTGCACCAGAATGATTATTGATAGAGCTATTTCATTTATTAAATTCAACTAAATTCAAAGTGTCGATACAAGATTGAACTGATAAATTTCATTATCAATGTAATATAAAATATTTATTATATATCTATAATATATATAATACTAAATTATACAAATATATAGTTAAAATAATAATTAATTATGTAAAAAAGACCACTGATGAATGGTTTGAAAACAATGAAGATTATTTTTGCTCATATTATAGACCTAATAATACATCTGTATTGTATATTTGTATGCAAATAAGGGCTTATGTTAGCGTTTCTTCTCTATTGTCTACAATACAACATTGACTTAACGACCTAAAAGTAACACAAAAACATAAAATAGTTAAAACAACCAAATTATTAACTCATATATTTCTTTGTACATCGATCAAAGCAGTTTTAGAAGTTGTACGACATAACTATATCCTATAGCTAGAATAAAATAAATTCAAATGGTAACTAAATTACATTGTACTCTCTATACACCTAATTAATTTAAACCAGATTCGATTTGAAAACTTGAAAACGTTTAATCGTATTATGAATAATAATACATGAACTAAACAGCTGTACTGAGTAACGTTAACAATTATGACCAAACATACATTAATAATAAATGTATAAATGCCATGTTTTTGTTAGGCATTTCATGTATATTTTGCTTAAGAAACTAAATAAATGTGTGTTTAAAAATAAAACGAAAAAACGGGTGGGCCTCGCTTTGCTGTACAGTTGGGGGTGGAGTGCACCTCGTTTATAGGATAGGTAATTATTACACTGGATTTGTTAAATTTGAATGCAATGATAGATATCATTGTATACGAATAACGATTCTGAACGGAATAATATGTTTGTTTAAAATGGGTATATAATAATGTAGTATTATTTATATTTAAATTGAAATATAATGTAATAGTATACAATTTCGCAAAAATTTAAATTTCAAACAGTCATAAATATTTTTCTTTTAAGTCCGGTAGAAATTTTTTTTATATATTTTTGAAGATTAGCTTATGGACAACCTAATGTTAAAATGCTGAACCTTAAGTATAAACAGAAAAAGTTTTATGAATTTTTAACTACAAAATAACTTGCAAATTATCGTGATTCTTACACATTTTATTCAGATTTGAGCTATATGGCCTTATAAAAAAAATTTGAGTGAAACGATCTCTGATATTTTTTAGTGACGATAAATTAAGCTTATTATAAACATTGTATTAAATTCTCGAGAGTTTTCGGCCAGCCAATTAAATTTAATAGATATTTAAAAAAAAATTTTTACAAAAATCGAAAATTTAAATTGTTTATAAATATGTCAAAATACTTTGAAAACTTAACCATGTATAGAGAACACCAATATAAAAATTTGGTCAAAATTTCATGTTGTTGCGGTTTTTCGTTTTTGAGTTAGAGCATTTTAAAAAAATGTAGTTTGTAAAAACGTGAATTTGTGTAAAATTTTCTATTTTTTCGTAATTTTTTTTATCGTTTTTTTCGATTTTTTCAAAAAGTATTAAAAAAGTTTGATTTTTGACTTGCCCAAGTACTATCTACATTTACTTTTCTTTCAAAAAAGTTGCTGTTTAAGAAAATCAAAGCATTTTTACTGTCCCAAACCGTAATGTCAGACACAAAAATAAAAAATAAAAAAAAAACACATTATTGTAAAACCAATAGATTCCATCACTCCGTTCAGAATCTAAAAATGTATTGCTTTTTTAAAAAAAAAATGGTCGAAAACATAACGAAAATAAATTATGCTCTACATTTTGATAACATAATACGAATATATTCACTATTAAAAAACATACCAACCGTAAACAATCGCAGTAATAGCTAACAGAGAATGGCAAAGAATTATTACCCTTTTTCCATTCATTTATTTTTCATTATTTTTATTTCAATAATATTTACTATTCCTATAATAATATAAACAATTACAACTGATTGCCCCTTATTTAATATTTCACATATTTTTATAATAATTAATTAATGCGAGTACGTTATAGCTATGCATATAGCTGTATAATTTATACTTAATTTTAAAATAATTATGAAACGAGACAAATATCGACAACCTTCAACCTCCTTGCCCTTTAACTTTATTTAATTATCAAACAGATTTGACGGTTATAAAAAAACCTTGGTCAAACATTTTCAATTACATTTTAGAAACTGGAAACTCATACTATTCTCTACATTAGTTATGAAGATTACTCCATTTCAACTAGATCAAAAGACAAGATAAATAATGATTTTCAATACGAGTAGTTCATAACTAAGTTGTCCTCCCACGCTGACAAGTTTAAAATTGTAACTACTATTTAATAGTATGCATTCTTATTAATATACAACAAAATTTACCATGTTATAGAAATGTTAACAAAATTTACTACATATTAATAATAAATTGATTCACCATACATGATGCAGGCCTATTATAATTTTATTTATCTAACTATAATAATTAAAGTATTTCATAAGGATTTAACCTGTGAAGTAGTGTTGTTTGGACACCCTCTTCAATTAAACGGCCACCCAGCCCTATCAATATGGTTAATCACTTAACTATATTACTTATTGTAATTTGTAAGTATCCTTGTTTGTTCTAAATAAAATAAATTTGAAAAAAAAACTGATAAAAAAAAACTAACCGTTAGATATTCAGATTGAAGTAATACGTACAACACTTTACATTGAAAATATATAGACATTATATATAGAAATATTATTCATTAAATGAAAATCATCATATAAACAATACATTACTTGCTTTATACAGGATCCAAAAATAAAAAATTACCTACGGGACATAATTAAAAATAAATTACATAAGCATTGCAAAAACTTATTTAAAAACTAACTTAAAAATACAATAACTCACACTAACCCGAATAATTATTTTAAGGCATTTTTATAATTTAAAGATTAATTAAAATTAGGAGAAAAATATTAGTTATTTCATTTGACTGTAGCTCCTGATGTATTTTAAGACGATGAATATTAAATTAACACCGCAATGTGTTGTTCGCTATGAATTTTATGGCAATGAATTGACCTAGAACCACGTTAATTTATGTTTTATCTAATGATAGTCCATGTATAATGATTTATAATATTATATAGGCATTATATATATATATATATATATATATGTATTTTTATATAGTAATGCGTAGTTTTTATTTATCACATTACAGGTGTAAGTATTGCAATCGATCTGATATGTGAACTATGTGTTGATCATTGCACAAAGCCCATCCGATAAACAGAACCTTCCCCTTCCCCAATTAACTAAATTCTTCGTTCTACGCCACTCCCTTGTAATAAACAACCTGTCTCCGCTCCTTTCGTCAAGTCGTCCAATACGGCACAGACTTTGAGTGTCCTTGATTAAGGGCCATAATATAAGTGGTGTGGTATTGGTGAGCAGTATAGAAACAATTCGAGGCATAATTGCATTATTATTGTTATTATTGTTGAACCGCAACAGCAACCCAAGCGGCAAACATATTAATAGTTGGTTCGTTTGTACGTTGTGCACACACGTCAGTCTACCTAATGATTTTTTTTAATATCACTACGGGTATAGGATGTGCCCCCCCAAAAAAAATATTTAACGCAATAATACAGTGTATCAGTTTTACCTAAACGCGGAAACGGTATACAGCGCATGGGTATTGCACAACGTGAATATTTTACCACTATTGTACGGATTCATATACCTTTACATAATGTACTATAACATTACATAATTTATGGTATGGTACCTACCTATTGGATTCCTTATACATCATGTTCTGAGTATTTCGAATTTGGATTTCTATAATTTTAATGGACATTGAAACGTCTGGCGATCAACAATAATTATAATAGTTATAATGGCGAGTAGACTAATCAATCGCAAGAGAACGCATCTTACCGCATCACGATGATAATACGATAACAATATATTATTGTTATTATTATTATTAATTAATTATTATAATTATAAAAATATAAATGTGCACAGGTGAAACGTTTTTTAAATCATAAATCGTGTAGTATATTATAATAACAATAATTATCATGTGATAATTTTACGGTGGGGTTTATTTTTTTTCCAGAGTTAAACCATGTAAGAAAATGAGGGCTGGCAGGTCAACGGTGCTGACAGCTCCACTTTTGTACAATAGCAGTTGCTGGCATCCGCGTATCTACCCCAACGGTCTGTTGTTTCGCATATCCGTGTCCGGCATCACGGAAAGTGCATTCGTCTCATTGCTGACGGTTGCCATACTCGTCGCTAATCTCATGGTAATAGTTACAATTAACAGCGACAGATACACGAAATTCATTCATCCACAGGTAAAATTACGAAATAATTAATTTAACCGCCGCGTAATGAATATACATAATATATAATGTACATTGTAGTTGACGGGAAAATATACTTCCGTCGGACCCTTATTATTGTGTCGCGCGGCGACCCGTGTCGGATGCATTACACATTAGGCATATTTCGCATACAAATAAAACTCATTTGATGGTCCTCCCAATAACGGGCGGTTATTCCGTACTGTACGCGCGCGGCTTTTTCGATTTCACAACGTCAAACCGTTCGTCTGCTCTGCAAATACATATTATTAACGCGGCGTGCGCACTGCACCATCGACACTCTCCTTTTACCGAGAACAAAAATAAAAAATTCCCGACACACGAGACTATATAAAAATCAAAATAGACCAACAACAACCGTTATCGATTCTGCAAGTCTATATTTTCTCTTTACCCACCGCCACCGTGGCGCACATAACTAACGAAGAAAAATTATATATTATTCTACATCGGCTATTCAGCTTCTTCGCGCCTCGCTCTATTATGTACCTAAAAAATAACCAATAAAATCGTACAATATTCTAAATTGATTTTGTTTGTCTATTTTCCAGCCTCGGTACTTAGTGACATCGCTCGCTTGCAATGACCTGGCCATCGGACTGCTAGTTACGCCGTTGGCTGCATTTTCAGCCTTGGTTCACTGTTGGCCATACTCTGAAATTATATGTCAAATTCAAGTAAGCCGACGATATATGCATATTATATTTTATTCCATGTAATGTACTTAAGTTATTTCATTTCGTAAACCTAAAATAAGAATAAAACAGGCATTTTAAAATATATTTTATTATTGATATCAGCTTATATTAGTCTTATTTATTTGTGAACGATTTATAAACGATACACAACAATTTATTAAATCAAAAACACTTTCCTACGACTTACCTAAATTCGTGTACCTGTATATATGAAAATAATAAGACCGACTGACATCTAATTATATGAAATATTTAAATGAAAATATACAATATATATTTTTTTTTTTGAAAGGGCTATCCCCGTGAATACAGTAAAATAAATATAATATAATAAATACTGTATGAACAAAAATAGATTTTAATTGATTCTTGTTGTTTAATAATATAAAAAATATTTCTTATGCATTTAAATGTTAATAATATCATATTGTTTTACTAAAATTATTATTGGCTGTGTTAATTGTTATTTATAAAATATTATAGTATATTATAAGTATTATAATAAAACATAGTTAATAAATAATCTCAATTCTTAAGTCAGCGTAAAATAAATAAGAAATGTCAACTAGAAGATAACAATTAGCAATGAGTATAGTGCTGAGGGAGTCTTTGGTTTATTTTATTTTTAACATTTTTTGAAGTTTTCGTTTTCATCCTAAATTTTGTCATTTTGATACAACAACTTCGAAGGGTATGTCGTTAGTATGTCGTAAATGTAAATATAAACTAAATAAATCAGAATATACCGTAAATTTATTTTTCTAACCTCGTTATTCTTGGAGTTTTCTTTCGCAAAAAAAATAAAGTTTCTCTGTGTAGACTATTTTGTTGGTACATTTTTCGTATAATTTCCAATCGGCGAAATAACAGAAATAACTGGATCGATCATCTAAAAACAACGTCAAACTTTTCCAAAAGTAATGGTATAATTATTTCGAACAGTGTAATGGTGTTTGTGGAGAATGCTCTGAGAATTGAATTAAACTCAAATTTATGTATTATATATTGGTAATATATATTTCATTAGATGCCAACGCCCAATATAGACCTCAATGTTGCGTTTTACTTAAATAACGATAAAATGCGTATTTACATGAACAACTAAATACAAAAAGAGCCCATGTCCAGTATTTTATAAAAGTTACTTTTTTTCATTATTAAGTTTAATAATGTCAATAAATACATGGTTCTGTGCAAGCGGATAAAACGTCCTAGTATAACTATACAGATATCCATTAAAAATTACTTAAAATATTAACTATCGCAAAGAGAGCAATTTTTTTCCGAGCCTAGTATAACGCTTTTTTGCTTTTCTTGGTAATTTTTAAACTCAAAACATGTGCCCATTCTTTATTCGGTGATTCACATGTAAACGTACATTAAACGAACCATATCTATAATACAATATTCGTATACTGCACGTGAGACACACGGTTATCGGAAACTATCAAAACGGTGTAAAAAAAAATTATTTTATGACTAATAATTATCGTAGGTACGACAGCAAAAAAGTTTTAATTTGTTCCATAATTTCGGATTTAGTATAGTAATACTATATAATATATATAGGTACGTACTGTATGAAATATACGTATTCTAATCCTTTGGCATTAATCACTAAAACATTTACAAAAATGATGTAACGATTTTCGTATCTACGTAGGTATAAAGACGATAAAAAACGTGAAAACGGATGGCACCGATCGATGTTCGCAACAATTCGATGTTGCAAAAATTTAAAAATACGTCATATTGTATGTTATTATTATTGTTAATTAGTTTGCTACGTTTGACGTGCGAAAGAATTTATTTACGATGTAATATCCAACGATAAACAGCAGCAGAAATGTAGATCGCGAATACCGCCAAATGCGTATACGGTTCTCTAATAGGACCCACGGGTGATATTGTGCTCAAAAATTTAACGTTTTAACGTGTAATTTTATTTTATATATATAAAGAACCATTTATTCATATCGAGCATATAGATATTGATCTTACTTGGTTCACGAGCGCGATTCGCTCTCTACATTTTATATACATGTATATATATATATATATATATATGTAAGTACAACTATTTCCAATAACGCTGCCACGTCCTATACATAAATCCATCCCTTCTTCATGTGTGGACCGACAGACGATATAGCTAATGTGCTATCCAAATGACTATGATACCCGGCATCGAGCCGCGTATAGTTACACGTCCCGGGGAAATGATTAAGACACTTTTCAGCGGATATTATATTTCCCACGAGATGTACGCGCGGCCAAGACCGTTCCGATACACAGCCCATTATCGAAATCCGCTTATGGTCCCATTATGGCCGGGTCGGTAGAACCATTTTCCAGTGTATAGATGGGCTTTATATTATATAAGTATAATAGTAAATGCACCGTCGGTCGGCGTATTATTATTATAAATGCGTGTACAATATAAAACGAGTAAAATGTCGAAATTACATTTTGACGAACCGGCTTATGATGTGGCTGGCCACAATATAAAATAATCTGAGCTCGACTGTACTATACGGGTGAGAGCGCGTGTTAAAAATCGATGACTATAATAATATACTAAAAGTTGACAAAAAACATCGATGTTTTACCATCGATGTATTGAAAAAAATATCGAGTTTTTATTTCGATGTTATATCGATGTATTGGTTTTATCATGCTGTTGTTTTTTTTTTTTTTTTTATTTAATTTTTATATTTTAAGTCTGTATAGACGATTTTGATCAGTAGTAGTGCTCCGATATATTATATAAACCTATA
The DNA here is from genome assembly GCA_025469195.1 of Chaitophorus viminalis. Taxonomy (NCBI): domain Eukaryota; kingdom Metazoa; phylum Arthropoda; class Insecta; order Hemiptera; family Aphididae; genus Chaitophorus; species Chaitophorus viminalis. Next base: position 65,256 of record JAIPRK010000427.1, read on the forward strand.
AATTTTCTGATAGACAATTTCATCTTGTTAATACATTGAGGGTTATATTAATCATTTGTTACAAAATAAGAATAAAATGAACAATAATTTTATGAGGATATTTATTAATTTGATATAGGCACTAATACACGATTATAAGCTAAACATTTGAATATTTAAATAAATTACTATTCTTACAATCCTTAGATAATAATGTATTACTTATATTATTGTTTAATTAATATATTAATTTTAATACAATTTATGATACTTATGCCTTTAAATTATGAATTAAATTGTGTTTTATTCAATATTTACCTATTTATTTAGTTATATTTTTATTTTTTTTCTAAAAAATATATAGGTTAAAAACTTATGTTAAAATATTGAAAAACATCGATGTTGTTCTTAAAAATCCAACATCGAAATATCGATGTTCAAATATTTTTACCCACATCTCTATAATATACGACTTGTATACGGCGCGTAGCAGTACAAGATAGCCGGGCACAGAAGATGGACGCATGATATTATTATCCACCTTTTGGAATTCGATGGATTCGCTGGCGCGTTCGTTCGCACACACACACACACACACACACACACACACACACACACACACACACACACACACGCCCACACGTTTTGAAAAACATCGATTGACGACAGCGCGTGCGGACACCGGAAAGTCTATTAATTTACTGCAGCAGCAGACGAGCAGCGGTCGTGATCGGAATAGACACGAGACCGTAGCCGTTGACTTTGACAAGCGCGGAAGACGTGAAAAATAGACGTCCGAAACAAAATGTATACACACACACATACACACACACACACACACACACATAGAGGTATAATATGGTGACTGCTTAACATTCAGCGCGTCGTTAAGGACGAACTCGAACGCTGATGGATATACGGTATATGTGTGTATATAACAACGTGTACAATTGATTCACCGGGTGCATGTCGAAAAAGATAATATGGTGTATATTTATTATTATTTTTTTTTCTTCTTTTTTCGGTTAAGGCCCTTTCCTATCCGTCATTATACTGCCGCGCCGCTGTTCGGCTGTTTCGGACGACTTAATCGGGTAATCGCTCTTATACGCAGGACGTCCTTTTAATATTCAACACCAGTCGCGTGGGAGAGGGTTTCTTTCGAGTACAATATTCATGACTCCTCCGGCGTGATTCATCGCGTCCGACCAGCGGCGTGTACACGCTTCCGTCATGATCGCCACCGGAGCCCCGTAATCATGTTTTCTAATATCTTATATCATTTTGCCGAACCGTCCGTTCACCGTTGCAGTGGTGTATAATATATAATACGAATTTTCGAAAATGCCTTTTCAAACACTTAATACGAAATTATTACGTTACGTCGCCGCCGTTAGCGAAACTATAATTATTATGTTCGGAATTAATAGTGTTTTTTCTTCCGGTCCGTTAACAATTACAATCTGCAGAAAGCCTCGCAAGAGGTACACCCGCCGAGAAAAACCCGTAAAATGTATGCATAAATAATGCAGTCGAGTTTGAAATTTCTTACCGTACATATGATATTATTACATGTTGACGTATCAACATAACCGAGTACATGTCGCAAATCATTAATCGATATACGAACATAAATAATATACTTTATACACTCGCATCATAACGCAAAACGTATTCTTTTGACAATTTTTCCTTTTAAATAATATTATCTTAGCGGATACGATAACACGATTTTACGATAGTTTAGCACTAGACTATTCTAATAATAATATGTTCTGAAACAAAAATAAATAAACATCTATTTTCATGGTACTTACAAAAAAATAAATAAAATAATGCAAGTCATCCGAATTTCTTACGAATTTTGGATCATTTTAATTTACTATTTGTATGATTAACCTTTGATACAGCATCTTGCCGTCAAATCCTCGACTGTACGATTCACCCTTGTTTTATAGATTACATTATTTAACATCAGAGACTACGGGTTGTTTTAAATAAAACAAAAAATATAATTTCTGGTACATTTAATATAGGTATTATAATTAAAGTTACATAAAACTGCTATAGACAGAGACGGATTTCCACAATTTCCGCTTATAGGCAAATTTTAAACTTATCAATGAGAAAACGTATTTTTAAGCACTTATTTAATATAGTTAAATAAAAATATAATCTTAAAGACTGATACTAAACAATAATTGTTGGTTATGTTTATAAACAGTTTTGATTAAGAAAATAGTTTACCAGTAGTCGTGCGGTCAAACCACCCGTGAGTGATTATTAATTATTTTTACGAGTTTCCCGGCAGTCGGTCCATAATGACCATAATTGACTTGGACAGTATATATTATGAAAAGAAATGTTAATTATACTAACAAAAATGTGTTATGTTTAAGTATCTAACATTTTTATTTGCCATCCTTCAGAGTAATCTCACCTTACGGTACAAAATCTAGAAAACATAGTATTCTCAAAAAAAATATTGATCTGAAATTGCCACCCCTAAAAATATGCCACCCTAGGCAACTGCCTACTTTGCCTGACGCTAAATCCGCCACTGCCCACTGACTATAATAGGTACCTAATATTATAATACTGTTTACGATCGCATATAACACGTGATTGAGCAAACCGTTAACAAACTGTTAGTATAAGAACTATAAGATACATTAATATCATAATAATTAATTATAATATGTTTTGAATAATGAATACTTTATAAAAAAACGAATTTCAGAAATGATATGGGCATGAATAGATCAATTATTTATATAAATTTATACTGAAGATACATACGTATAACATAAAGGTATATCTACATGTATATAAAAAGAAAAACGTCGTATACATATATAATATATTTATAATATACGTACTATATTTACGACGTTTTTTTTTGTTTTTGTTGTATACTCGTATTTTTAATATGTTAGATGATTTGGTAATATCAAATTATCTAATATTATTATTTATTATTCCACAAACACTTTTCAACTACAACTATTGGTAATTGATTCAGCTTATGCAAGCGCTAATTATTATAATATACACTACGATGGATAGTGTATAAAATTAAAATAATAACAAAGTATTACTTTTCAATAATTAGTCTCGGTACATTATATGGTCTAACTTATGTTTACACAATAAGACGACAAACTTAAAATTTATTCATTGCTCTAGTTTTACATAAAGTCTTAAAGTGTTTAATTTGAAAATGAAATATAACAATGTAAGTCATTTTTGTTTAACATAACACTTCCACGTAAATAAGTAAAACAAAGAGTTTCCACTTGATTCTAATGAATATTTAAATTAAACAATATTGTTCCATATACATAAAAATGACCATTTCAATTATTTACCCAATATTTTCAATTAGCATAACAGTTAGATGTTTATTTTTAATTAAAAATGGTTCACCACTTCATTAAAATAATAGCATATAGCCTAATAAAACATTTTTAAGAAAATATGCATCGCTAATAAAATTGTAACTCAATTAATTTTTTGTTTGAACATTTTCCGAAGAACCAAATACTTCAGTGATATAATTTAATATCAAAACACATGTGATCATTTTTTTTCTTTTTATATTGTGGAAAACGTTAAAATTCACATATAATAATATTCTACTATCAAAATTATTTTAAACTAACTCTTTTTCAAGTCTAGTTGTCTATTATTATTGTTTTTTTAGACACCTAAGAATAACGCTGTTATCTGCTATATCAATAAAACTATATTTATTCTTGGTTATAAGTTATTACAGTAATTTATGGTACAAAATAAAGTTTCGTATAGACTTTTATAGAATATAATTTAGCTAACATAGTATTGAACTTTCAAATTGAACTTTTTAAGACCATTGCGAGAAATCGCCATGACAAATAAAGTGAAAAATACATTTATACAAGCGCTCTTTTTACATCATATATAATACATAAACTTGTCGATTTTTCGGAAAACCTGAAGTCCATTAACAATTGTTAACCATGGGCGATTAATTATTTTCTATTTATATAAAAATATTACACCCGAGACGGCGTGAACCCATTTCGGCGTGCATTCAATTCTTTTAGACTTAAATATTTAATATTCTTTAATTTGATTTTTATTATAAACGTGCTGTATGCCGGTATAGAATATGATTCTAAATATGGTATATAAATTTCCAACACTAGTTTTACCCATTTTGCAGCAAGATTTTAAAAGCATTGAGAAAAGATCATTTTTATTGTCTGATATATTTAATATCTTTTTTATGCGTTTGGTGCAATAATTCGATTTATGCTTATGGTAAGTTTTCAAAAGAGGATTAATCTGGTTGTTGCACTGACCTCTTTAATTTAAAATAATCACAAAGTACTCTGTGCGAAATGAATCCAATAAAAACTATTAGGGAACGTGACATTTTTACTCACGATGGTTATATTCTTATATGTATGTTTTTCGTTTAATTATTATTATATTTTACTACGAGATATGTTAAAATTTATCAATATTTCTTTATATATATATATGTATTAAAAATACCAACAATTACTTAATAATTTATAATTCATATCTTTATATAAGACATAACGTTACAAAATGGGATACTTGTAATTATATGGGACTTGTAATGGGGTAGTTGTATATCTATGGTGTTTATTTTAAATTGTATAACCTAAATAAATAAATAGAAATCATATACTTCCACTACAGGTATTTTATAAAATTATATAATATATTAATTATTAATTTACACAAATATCATTTACATAACGTGTTTAAAATCATATACTATACCAGCATACAGCACATTTATAATAAAAATAAAATTAAAAAGTATAAGTCTAAAAGAATTGAATGCACGCCGAAATGGGTTCACACCAAAATGGTTTACGCCGAGACGGCCACGCCAAGATGACCACGCCGAGATGTTCGGGTCCGCATGTATAACACCTATACGTAAAAGTCGTCCTCTTCTATGTGAACTTATGATTTCGGCCATAATTAAATGAAAAAAAAATTTTAGATAAACTTAACAACCACTAGACACTAGTTACCAAGCAATTTCTGACGTTTGTCTAAAATAAAATTAAAATAAGAATGTGATTTTATTCTCTGGTTCAATTCGATAATGTAGTTAATAATAACATAATGTCATAATAATATGACATTATATCCATCGACCATCGGTGTACAATAAATCCTAATTGCAATAATAATGTACTCTTTTCGGTATCACCGGATTGATAACCGTGTTTATCAGTGGACTAATCTCAATTTAAATATTAACCTGTATAGTTATCATTTTTAATACAACCAAATACGATTTACGAGGTTCATTATTTTGAATAAAAATAATAATAATGTATAACAATAATATAATATTATAGTATATAAATAATATTTATATGTATATATCTATATATTATACAAGTATCTCGTATTTCATATTTTATAAATTGGGAAAAATTTCTATTGGAAATAATAATTAGGATAAATGGATTGGAAAAAATAACCTACAATCCTGAAAAGTAAATGCACCTGAATTTCCGATACATACATAAGATTCAGGGCAAATCTTCAATTATATAGTTATAAATCTAGAGATTAAACTTCAGTCATAAACCTAGCATTTTATTCGAGTAATTTCTTGGGTAATTTTTTTGTTTCGACATTCATAATATACATATATATATAGAGATGCTTATATCCAGATTTTCTTTTCTCTGAATCGCCGACTACATTTGAAAAAATCTTCTTTACAAACAATAAAAGGATGGAAAAAAGGTAGAAATCAAGTGTAAGCTCTTATGAAATATTGAATTACATTTTGTAACACCCTTCACGGCAGTGTTGACAATCGTCACGTTTACGAAACAATATTGATCTGGAGAACGTGCGATCTTGCAAAACAATTCGTTCGTATAATATTTTATTCACATTATTTAATAAGCAAATAATAATAACAAAGTACAATGCAAACTACCTATACGTTTTTGTTTCCCGTGGAATTATTATATGCTCAATGTGAAGAGAAAAGAAAAAAAGGTTTTTTCTAATTATTACGAATTTTACAAAAGTATTTTTAGTTAGTTTTATATAACTTTTTTTTTTACGTTTGTTTAGGCTCTTCTAAGGGCAGCATTACCACAGCAGAATGCTATGATACTGGTTTTCATGGCAGTAGACAGATACACGTGCATGTTACACCCAGATAAATATCATAAACATTCGAGTAAAAAAGTAAGTATAAGGAGAAAATATTTTATCCGTTAAAACATTTGATACTATATTACATACATAGTCGTATAATAATTTTGTTTTGTTACCTAACACAAAGTTTAAACGATTTTCCTCTGTAGTTTACAGTTTCATTACACAACAAATATAAATAATCTAACATTGAATTATGTAGAAAAATCCTACTCCGATATCGATAGTAAAAATTATTTGCAGTAATTACTGCGTGAGTAAATTTATTACTAAATACATATTATGACGTATAATCATAATACATTGTGTATTGTTGTTTATTGATACATTACCATATGAGTATTATAATTTTAGTTTATATACATCAAAGGAAAATCTAATGATACATTGAAGGAAAAATTATTATTTTTATTTTTGTAGATAGCAATTTACTTATACTTTCCAAAGTTCAAATTTATAATAAATAAAACATAGTAGTTTATTAATAACTAGTTGTTAATTTTTAATAATTACCACATAGGAAACAATAAAAAAAGTTCGTTGAGAATAAAATATATTGTTAATATATCATACTCATTACTAGAAAACGAATTTAAATGTTATAAAAAACAAGAAAAATGCATTAAAAAAATATGATTTAATACAGTCATAACAGAATTTTTTCGGTATAAAAATTCTTATATTCTGCAATACAAAATTATAATTTATATAAACAGCTTATTTTTATCCAGTTGCTTATATGTATTTTATATATATATATATATATATATATATACTTAAGTGGCTTTTATATCTGGAGTCTCATTTATCTGATGGATAAAAACATAAAAATAATATATATTTTAAATATATATATATAAATAGAATAAGGCAAAATAAGTAATATTTAATTAAATTATTTTAAAATTAATTTTTGTCAAGTTTGATCCATTCTTATATAAAAATGACTTATAAATATAATAATGCACTGAAAAATTTCAAAAAGTCTTAAAAATATAGAAAATGTAAAATAAAAGTTACATTTTTTAATTCCTTGATGTATAAAATGAACTTTTTGCTTGAAAAGCAATGTTTTCAGATCTTCAGAAAAAATAAAAATTGTATTCAAATCCGTTCCCTACTCATGACCCTAAGTATAACCTGTGTATCTATAAATACATGAACCAACGCAGTAACAACTACTATCTACAGATTAGTAAATATTTTTAATCAAATATTATATGCGCAGGGGTCAAATTTTACAGTAATTTTACTGTCAACTCTAAAAGTCATTGTCCAGAAGATAATATATATTTCATTTTTAGTCCCATCTCGCTCATCTTCACCGTGTTCTGAATTTACAAGAAAAATAATAAAAAAAAAAAAATGCTTAAAATATTATTCATATTACATTTTAGAATGCAGTTCGAGACTATTCTGAAATAATAAAATGATATGATGCTCAGAGCCAAACCCGAAAAATCCTCTGCAAAGCCAAATACATAACTGCCAATAAACGGAAATCAGTTCTAAAGTTTTGTGGTCTCTTGTGTCCGAATAGAAATAAGAAAACTCCATCCACAGCCAGGTACCTACATAAAACGCGTGTCAAAAGTGAAATACTTATTTCACACTGTTACTGTACTCGTACACTCCGTGTGGTCAACGAGCCGCTATATTTACATAAAATCTATTCAGAATATAAAAATGTATTCAACATAACAACAGAATAACAGATATAATTGTGTATTATTTTATTTTTTCAATCGTGATTGCGTTCAACATTGATATATATTATAATGCATAGGCCTGAACGTGTTCTGTTAATAAAAAAAAAATTAACAACTTCAAACCATAAACGATTATAATAATAAGCGTCTTACATATTCAATAAACATTCGAATCTTGAACCCTCGAAATTCGAATAACCTTTTTTTCTCGCGTCCCTTTAAATGTGTGTTCAATATTAATTTATGTTGATAACTAGAACTTGTTTTCACCAACACGGATTCGAGTTGTGGCGACTCATATTATATATATATATATATATCCACAGTTCCATACTCATGCGTATATAAATCTTAAAATGAGTAGCAATAAAATTACGGAGAAAAAAAAAACAGTGTCAAAACTTCTACATACTACTATACAACATCTAACGTGTACTCATGCGGACGGAAAAAATAAGTAGAATGAAAATACAATATTATAAGTATGTATATTTCACGTCAAGACTTACTAATACAAAATATTTGTCAACATTTCTCTTTATTTACACCATAGCGTGCAATCAACATGATATATTTGTATACTCGCGTATGTTGCTACAAAATGTTGATATTTTATTGTGTGATATTGTACGTAGGTGTCATTATTAACTTTTGTATTCAAATATTTACTATCTCATAAGATTTTACGCAATCGTCGTGTTGATAACAATATGGGTACTTTATCGTGAACGTACCTAAGTTTTAAATTTAACGGAACTGTCCACGTTTGTGGATAATTTGGTCTACACAAATTATTCATAAGTTTACTAAAACAATTGTTGTGATCAATGCGTTTACGACATTTCTTTTCGAATTTAATACGCGCCTTCTCGTCCACATTAATTATTATTTTCAAACATATTGTAATCCATGTTCTACAAGAAGTATACGCGTATGGCATTCATATCTTCAACTTTCACGCCTTATAAATAGAGGTTCTAGTTCAACGTGTAGGATCAGCGTAAACTCTACCGTATTTAGTCGCGTTCAATTGGCTAATATCAATCAGTATCAACGTGGAAATGTTTCTTAAAATTTAAATTTTTTATACATATCGTTCCGCTCTGTTAAAGCAATTATATTAATCATTCATTAAAAATAATTACAATACGCGTGCATTTCAAGCACTGATTATTTTGCAATGAATTAATATTGGCCGGGACTTTTAAAAAGTATTCTGCAACTAAGAGAATACAAATTGCGTGCATATACAGCCATTTTTTTAACTTAAACTTTTATTAATATTATTATTATTATTCCTGTGTTAGTAAAGTGTAATTTCCTTCGAGTTCAGCCATCATTTGAATTTCTATTTCCTATATTAACGTCCTACGTAATAGTGTGTTGTGAGTTTTTCCTGAAAATGTCCCGATGAAATATTAAAATGGCTACGTTGGAAACTAATAAATTTCCCATCCCAATCTAAGAAATAGTTGAGCGATTCGCGGTATAGATTCTTGAACGAACCACTGCACCGTGCAGTACACGTCGACTTCGAGCGTAGGAAATTAACATTTATAAAGTTTCAATTGAAATTTCTAATTGCAGACCTCTACGGCCAGTGATAACAATATATACCAAAGGTATCGTGTCCTAAACACATTAGACTTAATTGAAATCTCAGGCCTAAATCATTATAGCGTCCATTGGACGTGTTTGCTATGTTTCCTGTGTATTTCAACCTCTGTATAATATAATATAGTGACGTATATTATTATAAAATGGACAAATATGGCTGTATGTTCCGTTTCTAAACAATTCCAACGGAAACAAAAGTATCTACTTCCTTCCACAGACGTAAATTAAATTGCACTTATAAATACATCATTTCATTGGGTTGTGCAATAAAAATATTAATAAAAATATTAACCTTTAGATTTGTTTTGTACGTATACAAATTCATAATTGTGGAATTCAGATGGCAATAAATCAAACTTTTTCAGCGACAGAAAAATAATTTAAATATTTTTATGAGAATACTTTTATATTAAAACTATTTGATCATATCAACCTGAATATTTAATTTTTAGAACTATAATATATACATATACTGAATTTAAAATAAAATAACTTCTTTAATAACACCAATCAATAATATAGTACTGCAGTATATTATGTAAATAACTTTTATTATAATATCTGTGAGACGAGTACAATGAATACTTCGACAACACTTCACAATTCATTATTTTCGCAATGAAATATAAAAAAAAAATCTTCTGTAAGTTGTGTAATATTTTATAATTATATAAATACTGTATAATTTCATAAAATCAATTTCGAATCATTTATATATACATCAACAATGAATTATAATATTAGAATTTTTTAGAATTTTCGATAATTATTTAATTATTTTTACCGTCCCACCATGAACTGTCACCTCACAAATAAAAAAATACCAATAAATGAATACATGAATATTTATAACAAACAATGATCGAAATATGAGGGATACGGCGGAATGGCAATCAATTACTTTTTTTCTGTTGGCATATTTTATCCCTATGGCTCCTTTTTAACTTTCTTTGTATTAAAAATATATTATAAGTTAATTTTGGTTTCCTGGCTAAACAATAAATGTATTTGTTTTTTCCATGATATTATTTTTAATTTTTATTAAGACATATACTCTTTACATGATTTTGATCAAGTAGGTATACTATTCGTCAAAAATAAAGGAGTATGATTTCTGATAGCAAATTTAGTCTAGTTGGTGTATTTTTATGGTCATATGTAGAATATTATTTGACAGTTATTCAAATAGTTAAGATAAAATGACGAATATATACTTCGACATATCAAATTTATTTTCACTCAAAAAATCGTAGGTACTTGAAATGTTCTCTAAATATCAATATCACAATGATATTATATTTTCAATATTTGTTTATTTTAGCTTTTGCTCGTACAATTTCGATGAAAAAATTTTGAAAATTGATACAAAGTTCTTCACATAAATTTACACATTAAGAAAATTATTGAAAATTCTTACACAATATTTTTTATGTACATTTGAGTTTTAAATTTTTAACAAATCTTGACAAAATTTACGAAAATCAGCATTATTTATGAAAATTAAATACAATATTTATCTCAAGTTTTTAACCGCAATTAAAAGAGATTAAATATTACCGGAAAGTAGCAAACAAATTCTATGAAAATGAATTTTTGACGAATTTTAAAAAAACGAAATTAGTTATTTTATTATCATTCTATAAGTATTAGTCTAAGAAACTTGAAACATTTACTGAACATTTATAAGATTTTTTTCATTTTTATTTTATATATGAATAACGTTCTTCAAATACTTAAGTGAATCATATAGTACTCGTACTCGTAATCATGTAGTATTTGAGTTCAATGATTTATCGTTATTTTTAAATTTAACATAATAATAGTTGCTATAACATAAATCTCAGCGAAATGAGAACCCAACTCGTCCCGCCCAAAATTTTTATCATGCACATTGAACATGTGTAAAGGTAAAAATAAACTATATATATATATATATATATATATATTATCAATCGATTGACATTTAAAAACAAATTGTTATTAATTATAAAATCTTGAAACAGAATCAAATGATTACCATAACTATATTTCTTAATCTATTAATAATTATTAATAACTAATATTGTCCTTAACTATAGTTAATCATAATATTGTAATTATATGAATTAATAGAAAATAAAAATGTATATAATAATATTATATCTGTAAATATTTCGAAACTAATATAAAATGTTTCATTAGAACGTATAATTATCACATTCATCATCGTTTTAGACTTTTCTGCAAATATAATATTAATTTACTAGACGTCTCGGGAATTACAGGAAAGCGTAACGTAATTCCTTGATCGATTCGAACGCTACGTAAATTCAGACCTAACTCCGTAATAAGTTCCGGAAACAATATGCGAAAGAGAAAACTCATTTTTTTCGATTTGGCTACGACAAATAATATAATATGAAATAAATTTAAACGTATTTTAAAAATGTACATTTTATATTGAAGAAAAATATTATAAAATATATTAGGTATACGCACCTATATAGCATTTAAATACCGAGAATAATTGTTTACACGACGATGTTTGTTTTAACATGGTATGTACTGCATATAAATTATAAATCCACATAATACATAATAAATTAATATTCCATTACGTCACAGCGCCCATTAATGTTAAAGTAAATGATAAATTTTCTTTGAGTAATGTAAGTTGTAATAGTTATTACTTATTACATATTGCAGTCAATTTGTTTTCGTCATATTGAAGTGTATGAACATAGAAAATTGTATATTTGTATTTTGTATTAGGCACTGATGGTATAGTTACTATATATTATTTACTCTAAAAACTAAATTTCACAGTATGAAACGTGAAAAAAAAATGTACTCACCGCAATAGAAGAACATTCAAAACACTTTGTACATTATATGGTAGCGCCTTCCCATCCCCTATCCAACAATCGATAAAAGAAAGTACAAAATCCAAGAACTTGGGGAGGTTTGGCGAGAAAAAAAATCGAAAATTAGTCAACAGTGTCGTCAAATATTTGTGGTACATTTAAACAAAAAATGATACATCCAAATAAAATGAGTGACTACGCATGCAATATCCCCTTATAAATATTATCATAACTAATATTACTTGTTCCTTTGGGAAAATATCTTTAACATTACAAAAAAAAGCAACGTGTAGGTGAGTCGAGTCGGCAGTTTTGAAGATGATCCCAAACAAACACATAAATATACAGGGAACTTTTGTAGCAGGAAATAGCTGTAGAATTCTTATCCGGATTTCTTTTCAAAATTACAATGATATTTTCTCTCGTCAGTTTCTATATATAGTATACACAAATATTTCGTATGAGCTAGTCTGCCGATAGTATACAGCAAGGATCTCCCGACTTACTGCCCGACAAGCTTTTCTAACTGACACGTCAAGTTATAAATTATGTTTTGAAAATGTTCTAATAATTTTCAAAATAATAATTTCCTATTTGAAAAATAATTTATTAATTTATAAACAATAGACTATACATTTCTTGTTTCTTCAGATGTCGTTTTCTTCCAACTATATTAAAATGCAATACAAAATAATATAACGGTCAGAATATAATTTATTTATATACATCCTCGATTAAATTTTTGATGTTGAAAGAAATTTCAGATTTGGCCCTCCGTAAAAAAGGTTAGACACACCTGGTGTACAATATAATTTATATTATTACTCGAGTCGTCAGCATATTGCATGATTATGTAATAGAGATAGAGGTACTATTGCGGAAGTAATTAAAATAAAAATTAACACTAATACTCAAAAAATGACCATTTCATACCGAACAAAACATGGAAAATCAAGTATGTTGGGTAAAATTTGAAAATAAGCAATTCAATTACTCACCTGTATATATATTTATAATACAACGCTGTTCGTTCCATTTGATCACGCATTTGTCAAAGGCTCTACGTCGTCTTAAGATTTTTACAGCGCACATTTGTTTGACGATTCTAAGTGACAGAGATCGTTAGAAAGCGTAGATATATTATACTGTGTTGCGTGAATGTGATTCGTGATTGCGCGGATCTATACTTGGCGCCGCGAGAGTATAGGGCACGGATGATGCAACAATAATTTATTTTACTTACAAACTATACTTGGGTACATCGATATTATGCGAACATTAAATATTAGACACAAGTATAAGATAACCCTATACTCTGTGTGTATAATATCGGTGTGTATTTTTTTATTTTTTACACACATATATTATTATCCGGAAATTTGTGATAAATTAAATAACTTTATTAAACATAAGCAAAACGAATTGAATACAAAAATATTTAAAATATAGAATCATTATATTATAATTATTATTTACTTCAATTATTGCGTATAAACGTATAACCACTTGGTTAAATATTACTCTTATATGGAAGGGTTTTTTTAGCATACTTTAAGAATAAAATTAAACGTGAAATAAACCATTTCGGAAAGCAAATGTGGTTATTAGTTTTACTTGCCGTGCAAAAAGACGGAAAAATCATGTATATCATCCTGCAAATTATAGGCATTTGAAATATTCTTTTTTTTATTTATATATATATATATATATATATATAATTGTTGATAAAAAAAATTTGGCTGGTACAAAATACGTGAAAATTCAATAGAATATTCCACAGAAGTTGTTCTTACTGTCTCAAAAATTATTGAAATCCATTTTTTTTTTTTATATATATATACAAGCGATTGAACAGCGAATATTGGCATAATATTACAATTTAAATATAACATAATATAATATTTAATATACTTATTCTAGACTAACAAATCATCTCCGCTCAGAATCGTTTTTCGTATACAATGATACCTAGCATTGCGTTTAGATTTAACAAATCCATTAAAATGACCTGTCCTATGAACGAGGTGCACTGCACCCCTTACTGTACAGCAGAGCTAGTCCCCGTCCGGTTCTTTTCTATCATAATCATTATAACCTGTATAATTACTTAATAAACCAAATAATTACTAGTTTTTATGATCAATAGATATTTTTTTGAGTTTACTTTGAGAATAAAATTAAGCGTGAAATAAACTATTTCGGAAAGCAAAATGTAGTTAATAGTTTTACTTGCCGTGCAAATGGAAGGAAAAATCATGTATGACATACCATTCTCCTTTCCCAATCAACAAGTGATTTGAAAGCAAAATCAATTAACTTGAAAAAACTATTTAGTAGAACCCTAATAAAAAAAAAATCGAGAAATTACGATTCCAAGGGGAGCTCACCGTGGACCCGTATTAAAACGATAAAGATCGGTTTAACACAGCAGCGTTCTCGAAATATGTTTAGTCTTATTTCCTCTTTAAACAATATTACTGCGTACTAATTTTTGACATTTTATACTTTCAGGGCTGTATGTTAGTGCTAAGTTTGACTTTAGTAGGTTCATTAACCGCTTTCGGAGCGGCAGTAATCCGTCGAGGTGGATATTTCTACAACGGCAATGGATTAATGGCATGCGAGCCATTTTATCAAAGGCCAAGTTTGCGAATATTAGCCGCATGCCTGTTTTACTTTCCCACGACAATGGCACTCATGTATTTCTACGGGTCGGCATTGCACGTGGACAGGCTCAGGCATAGACAACAAATTAACATCTGTGCCGTTCTAGTACAACCCATGTTACCTAACAACACGGCCAAGGTACAAAGATAATTTTATATTAACGCACACGCTGAATGTTCACATATATGCAACAGTCAATATTGCATCTACCATATTATTATATACCCTTGTTAGTTGCACCTTGCATCGTAGTTAAATGTCACGAGTTCGGAACGTTGCAAAATTGAGAAGTTTCGTAAAATTCTTAATTATTTCAACAGTTATTTAAAATATGCACCTCACGATGAATAGTATTAATTTTGATGTTGACTTGAAATTTAACTAATAAACAACAACCCGGTGATCGCATCTTATTTTCCACTCCTTTATTTCTCTATATCAATATATCCTATTTCAGTAATGCAGCTCTATATCACACCGTTGCTTCGGACTAAAATATTCATGAAACAAAAATTCTAAACAAATATTTGTTCTAAAAATGTATTCGGTTCCGCGAAAAAAAATATATATATTGAAATTTAATAAAAAAAAACTTCATAAACGTCCTGACAACAATGAATACTTAGACAAGTTATATAATCGCACTGATGTATAGTTATCATGAATGTAAAATTTAACGTGATACGATACACATGTACGATTTCGGTATCGACAATTTTATCCATAACCGCATAATATACGTAATGTTTTAAGTATTCAAATTTTGTTAGTACCTATAATGTAACAAAGAAAATTGATTTAATCTAGAATGCACTCGACGAAGCATCCGATCGGTTGGCATCGAAAGAATTAAGACAAAGCATACGCACGACAAGAGCGATGGGAGCAGTAGCGTTGGGTTTCATAGTAGCCGTAACTCCATGGACAATTCAAGAAGTGGTGACGGCATGCACTGGCTCAAAAGTATGTATTTTCAACGTTTAAAATTTAAACACGTTTGACTGTGATATTGAGGTTGGACATTAATGTGATCAATACGTAGATGCCGCCCGCTGTCGATTTCATAATCACGTGGATAGCGCTAAGCAATAGTTTTTGGAATCCATTCATATACTGGGCTTTGAACCGAAAGTTCAGACGCATCAGCCGTAACATAATAAAAACTAAAGTAATTTTTAACAATAATCCCATTTTATGGTTTTGTTGTTTTTTTACATTTTTTTTTTTTCTATTGTTTTTTCTAGATTTTTCGCCGTAAAAAATATAGTTCTAGTGTGATATCCTCATCTTGCAACGTAGCACACCAGGAAGGCTGTTGCGCTAACAGAGACATGTGCTTCGCAGCACTTCAAAAAGACAACGAAGATATAATTGAGGTGGACAACCAATCATTAGGATCTCAAGACCTAGGAGGATTCCCACCGACGCCACCGCCACCGCCACCTTATCACAGGGGAGATATTATACAACACTGTCACCCGAGAAGATACTGATGTTAAATCACAACACTGCTTAAGCTGATGAATCGAATAACTGTACATAATATCGATGTATATAGGATCATAATTGTTCTAGTTAAGGTTATTTAAGGATATGTGGTCACAGTAAAAAGAAAACAATATCGACCGTCTCACGAGGTGGCTCTGGTATCATTAACTTCACGGACCTACTAGTGTTCCGGGTATTCGAAACGCAAAACTTGGATTATCCATGTGTAATGTACATACATTGACAACGTGAAATCAATGTAAACGGAACTCAAATTCAAATAAATTAATATTTTAAAAATTAGGACTACGGATATGTTTAAGTAATAATAGTAATCAAATCGATTTACTAACCCATTCAGATTAATTAAATGCATGTCATACTCATAAATCATAATAACGCTAGCTCGTTTTATTTTAAAGTGGAACATTTATTATTTGAGAATACATATTACTAATGTTATACGAGTACCATTCCATTGTGTGAAATAATTTAATTAATAATTTTTAAATAATTTTACTTTTGTATTTCATTAAAATTTAAAATGATTTAAACTCCAAAATGTGTACAATCAGTGGTTACGAAAATTAATCAATTCCCGGTCTCCTTGAGGTAAGTTTATTTCTAAATATTCTGTATGCAACTGTCCACCACAAAGAAAAATATAGTTTAGAAGCAAAAACGAATTAAGCTTATGAAAGATGAAGAGAATAAGGTACCCACATATTTTTTATCCCCACATCTTTCGTTTCACAATTATTTTAGCTCATGAACTATGTAACTTGGTATCATACATTTATGTATTCTACATCAAAAGAGAAAAACGTTTTGGAGTTGAAAACGCACAAAATTAACATCAGACCTAGATCAAAAACATATCTAAAGGGCAATTAAAATTGAACACGTATTCTGGAATAATGAATGTTTTACACGAAAATTAAAATTACTCATTCGCAGATAAATATTAACAACAAGAATTAAATGGGAAGTATTTATTAGCTTTGTACAATTTTCAATACAATTAAATAAAAATTATAATATATATCAATAAAGCCGTAAATAAAAATCCAATATAACCAAAAGGAAAACAATATTTATGATGTTTACTCAATAGGAATTTATCTCATTAACACTATTAATAGAACAACACATTTAAATTGGTAAATTATAATTTATAATACAATATTTGTTTTTCTTGGGCTATAACGGAGCAAAAAATACGTCAACCATACACAACTGCGAAAAATCATAATACTAGGAAAATGATTTTAAAACTGACATCTACAAAGCAAGTTAAAGAAAACATTATTCTCTAAGTCATCTCGGAGATTAAATATCAACGTTTATCCTATGTCTTTCTGACCTCGTTATTGTTGGACTGTAAGCACATCAATTACATTTTTCATAACCCCATATTTCTCCTCTCCGTTTGACACTCGTTTTTCAGTCAACCAAAGCATTTATTTTTCTTGTTTTCTATGTTGTAGATGTTATAATCGTTATACTACCTATAACATTATACACTACTATAATTAGTCCTATCAGTTATAGTTTTGCTCTAATAAATTCTTAGCAGAAATCCAACACCTATTACCTTCAAAATAAGTTAGTGATTTTAAATTACATTATCGTGTAGAAGAATAATAGATGTTAAGGGCATTTTCGACAAAAAAATTTATAACTAATTTACAAAGACGATATTTTTGTTTTTGATGTATCAAGATAATCTAACGAAGGTCGAATTTAAAAAGATATTAAATAACAAATATTATATGTCATATCCCATCAATAAAATTTTACGTGTACCTAACTAATTAAAAAATTTCCCATAACGTTTCTTAATGCTAAAAATGCTTGGTTTTAAGTATTAAAAAATGCAAAATCAAATATTTTATTGGCTTGTCTCAATAAATGCAAAATAATAAACTAGAAAAAATTTCATGTAAGAACTTTAAGTTACGAATATACAATTCATGATACTTATTGCAACATAAAATTATTAAGAAATTTCACGTGTTGTTATTTTATACTCTATTCATAATAATAATAAAAGATAACAGAAATAACTTGAAAATATGTAAATATGGTCTTGTTTCAATTTTAAATTATGAAGCCAGAAGCCAAATATTTGGTACAACAATAGTATTATAAATAAAAAATCTCAATTTCACTGTTTTAATAATAAAAATTACATTATCTATTTAAATAATTTTTCGAAAATATAATGGATTACATCGAGAATAAATTTAAATAACTTAAGTATTAATATTATAAGAGAAAATCGTAATACCTTAGACTTTAGGCTTAGAGGGTCGAAAGCAGTCACTTCACATAGTCACATAGACGCATATCAATGACCAACGTGCTCAATAATATTTTTGCTTCACTGCTTCGGTGCGGCTATAATAAGTAGCAAAAACCAAATTATACTTAGTCACTTCTGGTTATTAATTTTGAAATAATATTGAGATTTTATAGTCTCATCTCTTCTTTGTGAGTGCTTAAGCATTAAACTTATTACGTATTGAGCAAGTTCAGTATCATAAATCATTTCATAATGATTTTAATTTTCATAGTTCAACTTTTACTAAAAAAATATCACAAATTTAACTACAAACTGTTTCTCCAACTGGCTTCAAAATCATGCAGTTTTTTTTTATTTTGTAATAACTAAAAAAAAATAAAAATACACCTCACTTATTTACCTAAGTATAGGTATATGTATGACTATGATTTCAAACAATTGTTTTTTACAGACTTCCTTCAATAATACTAAGACCCCTTTTGGAAAATGGTTATTCAAACAGTAAAAAATAAAAATAATTTGAGAAAATAGTACATAAATATTTTATAGAACGTACGTTAACAAATAAATCAAATACATAATTTAATTTAACCGCTACTTGAAGAAAGGATCGAATAAAATAGGTAGAATTAAATAAATAGTACAACAATTATCAAAATTAACATGGTAAAATTTTTGATTTAAAATTAAAAATAAACACTTACATTATAGACTCTGGTCTGAACAATAGGTAGACATATCGATTTTACAATAATCTGATTTATTCGAAAAACCTTTATTGAGCAATCAAAATAATTTGTTCTTTGCAGTATTTTATAACTTGGAAATTAAGCGCAGATTATCCTATCTTAAAAGGGACATTGATAAAATTTCTGTGATGTTTGAATTTACGTAATAAATTTAAAAACTATGAAAAATGTCTTATCAGTTTAAATAAAAACCTGACTGATTAAGATAAACCGTAATCAGATTTTTTTGAAGTGTAAGGATTAAAATTAAATATAATATAATAACTTGTTTTGAGACTATGCAAGACAAGTGCCAAATACATGTATAAGAATTACAGTCCGTTTTTCTTTCTAATTTCAAGAACAATGTGATAACAATATAGTAGGGCAATACAAAATTTCTAAAAATAATAGTAGTGAAACGGCAATTTATACAAACATTATATTAATAATTTAAGATAGAAAACGGTATTTTGGATTAATATAAAAATACAAAATTGTAACAAATCCTAGATTTAATACTTACTTGTTGAGATAAATTAATGTAAATCAATACTGTATTAAACTCCCAAACTTTACAGTCTTATACTTATTACATAATACTTAGTTTATATTGAAGTTGTTCATAATTATTATAATATAGTCTAATTAAATCACTACATTATACAATATAGGAACTATAAAAAAATTCATCTGGTTATTATTTATAACAATATACAGTTTGTGTCAACAATACTAAAGTGTGTACCTTATTGACCAATTCTAATTGATTTATTTACTGTTATTTGGATTTTTCATAATGATTAAACTCCATTGATATTGATATTTGACACATTGAATAAAATATTATGATAATTATGGTGTTTTCAATCCATGCATCTAAAATAATGTTAATACATGTATTTATTAATAATACGTACTTACAATACAATTGAATTTCGTAGTGAAAATTATTACTTACTTAATAGAAATATTGCTTCAAAAAAACTGATTCCAGCATCAATGCCGCCAAAAAAAGAAGAAATTCGAAATGGCCGACAGCATTGTTAAAGGACTAAGTTATAGAGAAGTTATAAACGCTAAAAATCGTCGTTCATTGGAATCACTGAGATTGAACTACGATTAAAAACGTTAATGACAACGTAGGTAATCATCTACTATAGATTGAAATGGGTAAACACTACTTTTTAATACGAACTATGATTTTTAACTGAGAAAAGTTCCTTTCCCGCATTTGAAATACTTTACTACCTGTTTATACTGTTTAATTTTCTAGTTAATTATATACCATGTATCTATATTTGTATTTACACATAATATTATATCAATGTAGTAAAAACATGATCATCAATTATTGCCAATAAAATGTACAAAACGTCAAATTCTAGTGCATTATCTTATCAATAAATTATATAGGTATATCGTATATATAAATATAAGGTTATTAATTCCATTTTGTACTAAAAAATTGAATAATTGTTTTTAATTACTTTAAAATAACGTTAATAGTAAGACGATTTTCAGAAAACCCTTGCCAACGTTTCCAACATAATACACCTGAATACATGATACCTACAAAATTTAATTTGAGCCCACAGGAAAACTACCCATAATAACGCAAGCCAAATAAATATAAATGCAAAGCACATAAATGACTTGGTTAATTTGGTTTGAAGACTGGCGTTTTCTGAATTACGACCAACGATGGTCTGTATATATACATGCAAAAATAACAATATTATCTTAATACGGACACTATTATCCGGTAGCCCGTTTGAATTAGATTTCAAAGTCATGATTAAGAATTAGATATTACGTATCTATATTTATATACTATATGAAATGAGATTAAGCTAATGACCAATGGTATATAATATTCTAATGTTACAGAAAATATTATGTCTTCACATTTTATTATTAAAAAAAATAATTACATGTAAAGAGTTTATCACAGTTATAATGTAATTACCAACTCTTAAATTTATTTTTAAACAATTATCATTATACATTAACTATACATAATTCATGAAATATAAACGTGCAGTATTATTACATATAAATAAATTAACGTAAATTAATGCACAAGAAAAAAAATTTATTTATTCAATCAATTTGTAATAATTGTAATACCTTTTGGTATTTTGATTTTCTTATATTATAACATTTAATGTTCACATCTAGGTATCTAGGTATCTAGGCGCAATTTCAATTTTTGACTTTGAAGGGCTTTTTGAAAAACGTTTCCTGTATTATGTGTATTAAATAATTAATGAAGGATTCAATATACATTTTTGGAGGGTCTAATTTCAATATAAAAGGGGTAAAGACCCTCCAAGTTCCTCCCCCAAATTGTGCCTATGGTTCACGATATAAATATTTGAAATAGTCAGGTATAGCCGTATAGGTATTCAATTCATTAAACGTTCTACAGTCCTAGTATCTTATTAAAATATATTATGAAGTTGTATTTAGTCAAAACAAGATAGATATTTGTTGATATGACATTTAGAACATAACAGAATTGAAGACTATATTATTTAATGGAATTATTATAACTTATCATTTTTTTTTTTTTTGTTTTTTTAAGACAACAGAATATTTGAATTTACATTTTCCTTAGTGATAAAGACTCATTATCTGTCTTCAATTCATTGGTTCTTAATACATGAAAATAAAATACTCGTAGCATTCATAATATTTGTTTTATTATTAAGTTCTAGCTTCAATATTAGCTGATTAGTTTCTTCAGTTATAGAAATATTCAAATATGTATTTAAGAAATTATTTCATTTTTGTTTTAAGTATTATAAAAAAATAACGTTTTGTTATCCAAGACTAGTAATTAGATGACTGACACAAAGAATTTATGGATCACGTTCTCAAAAAGTATTTAAACCTTCAGATTATTCGTATATACCCGCATCTTATGTTAAAGCCATTGAAGCTTCGGGAGTGAGATTTATACCTGTTTTTGCCAACCAAACTGAATATTACAAGTATGTTGTGGGAGTTGGAAGCAGTGATTTCCGGCCTCAACATGTCCATCTTAGGCACAAAATTGTTTCTTTTTATGTTTACACAGCAGTTTCTCATTATATTTCCCTATAAATTTTAAAAATCTTTTCAACATTATTATCGGATCAATAAAATAATCGTTGGAAGTATAAAACATCTAAATTCCTATGGACCAGAAAATATTGTGTGAGTGATAAGACTGATATAAGCAATTGCCCATTCATTTCCATTTGGTTGCCAAAATAATAGTTAAATTTCATATTAAATATTAAGTTTATTTTATTTTTGATATGGACGTAGTGAGAAAAGTCAACAGAGGAAATAATCCAATTAACATCAGGATACATTTATCACGTGACTTTAACATCTTAGACTTATTTATGTTTAGATAAATAATGAAAACAACCATTTTCCAATACTCGGATACTTGGAATTTGTGAAGGATTTAAACATCTTTTAACAAATTGCGTTGATCAATGAAAATTATTAAATTTTAAATGATTGTAATATTAAAGACGTAAATATGCCTTTTAGAGCTAATACTAAGAATGGATGAAATAAGTATTTCATTCAAAAGTATGACAAATGATATTCGAAATATATTACTGACTAAACGTATTCATATGATTTTCCACTTAAGTTGATTTAAATGTAGGTATTGACTATAAAACATAATTAGTTTACAGTATACTTGGTTAATGTATTCATTTTATGTAAAAAAAAATAAAGTCTATCTACACATTAATATGTGGTAAATTTAACCATACAATGAACTAGAGTATAAAAAAACTTTTACAAATATGTGATCGCGATTAGCATAACTTGAAGTTCGAAAGATATTTTATAATATTATTGTTTATATAATAATTGTTATTGAAATATACATTTTGATAGTTCATTAATTTACCTACTGATAGTGAAAACATTTAATTCGAAATTAATTATTTTATTATAATCTCATAATCATAGATTATCCATCATTTGTAAACATATACCTATAAGATCTATCACTTGTATAAATAATAATATTGTATTGTTATTATACTCATAATAATTATTGCAATATTAAATTTGAAATAAGATTATAATCTAACTAATTATTTTTGCTATTTTAATATTACAGATACTGAACACAGAAAATAACTTCAAGCCAATGACTTTAGACAAATTTTATAATGTTATAACAAGAAATAAATTCAAAAAAAATTTTACTATTATATCCACAATAGAAGCCACAGATTATCCATTTGTTGGATTAAAATTTCATCCAAAGAAAAATGCCTATAAATGGGAGGAAATGAATTCTTGCAACTGATCATTTATTCATATTATTTACCACGATATTTTTATGTCGGGTTCGTAGATAAATGTCGACAAAATAAGCATAAATAGGTATGCAAACAAACGTGTTCTTTAAAATTAATTAATTTACAACTATCCAGTCACATATTTAAATAAACCGAATATCTCGTTCGAACCAGTATATTTTTTCAACAATTAAATGGTTCATTAAATGCATCAAATTAATTAGTTTGTTCATAAAATTACTGTTTTATTTTAATTCTTCTAAATATTATTTGAAACTGTACCTAATATAAAAGTACAAATACATGAAAAAAAATATGTGTTATTGTTGCATTATATATAAAAATCAAAAGTTGTCAGTTGAAATAATTTACCTCTGTAAAAATTGCCAAATTATTTTTGAAACACATCTTCTGGAATCAAAATGTACATGTATCTCAAAAACCTATTGTTGTTATATTATGTGTTATGATAATCACATTGAATGCGAAGTTATTAAGAACTCAAACTATTGTTTTTTACAAACTTACTTCAATAATAATTAGCAAGGCTCGGAACATTAGGCATTTGCATATTTGTTTAGGAAGTGCATATTGAACTTCTGGTTCGATACAAATTTAATCCATAGTATGTATACTTCAAATACAACAATTCTTGTTGCATAATTTTTCATATTTCGTTATTTTTTGTATGAATTAGCATATTTTAGGTTTTAGAACATTTTTATGCATATTTCATAAATTTAACAAAAACCATTTTTTGTCTTACAAATTTATATAGCTAAAACATTAGATATTTCACAAAATAAATTCATCAAAAAATATATCAATGGCTATTTTTGTAATGCAATAATGCATTTAACTATTAAATAAAATAATAAATAATATTAATATAATATCTATTACTGAGAACTCGTAATAGTGACTACCGGCCGGTCTGTAATTTGTTTTATCCAAATATAAACAATTTTGTCTATAAAAATTTTTTTCATTCAATAAATTGCATATTTTCCAAATTTTTACTGCATATTTGGATGTTTTTTATCGCATATATATACGCATATTTGAGTACTTTTCAGCGCATAAAGTTCCGAGCCTTGATAATTA
This sequence comes from Chaitophorus viminalis, assembly GCA_025469195.1. Classification (NCBI taxonomy): domain Eukaryota; kingdom Metazoa; phylum Arthropoda; class Insecta; order Hemiptera; family Aphididae; genus Chaitophorus; species Chaitophorus viminalis. Next base: position 90,228 of record JAIPRK010000427.1, read on the forward strand.
AAAACATTTTGGGAAATGGTAATTTTTTAAAAAGAAAATGTTAAGAAAATAGTACATATTTTATAGAATGTATATGTGAACCAATACATTAAATACATATTTCACCGTAACATGACGAAAGGATCTAATAAAGTTGGTAGGAATAAATAAATAGTACAACAATTATCAAAATTTACATAGTAAAATATTTTATTTAAAATTAAGAATAAACATTTCTTTTTATAGATTTTGAGCAGAACAAACAGTAAGAAGGTAGATAGATTTTACAATAGTGTAATTTAATTGAAAAACCTTTTTGAACAATCAAAATATGTTTTACAATAACTTATTTTGAGATTATGCAAGACAAATGCCAAATATTAGAATTGCCGTCTGTTTTCGTTTTTAATTTCAAGAACTATGTGATAACAATAATAAGACATTACAAATTTTTTTTAAAATAATAGTAGTAGAATTTAGTATATTCTATGGTACAATGGCAGTTCATACAAGCATTGTATAAATAATTTAATATACAAAACAGTATTTTAGATTAATATAAAAATACAAAATTGTTCCAAATACTAGAGTAAATACTTATTTGTTGAGATAAATGAATGTAAATCAATACTGTATATTTAACTCCGAAAATATAATATTTATGCGATTGGATTAATACCTCTAATACTTAGTTTATAATAAAGTTGTTCATAATTATTATAATATAAACTAATTAAATCACTACATTATACAATATAGGAACTATACATAAAATTTATTACATGAATAAAATTCTTCTGATTATTATTTATAACAATATAGACAGTTAGTGTCAACAATACTAAAGTCTGTAACTTATAAAGCAATGCTATTTGATTTATTTACTGTTGTTTGGATTTTTCATAATGATTAAATTCCATTGATATTTGACACATTGAATAAAATATTATGATAATTATGGTGTTTTCGATCCATGTATCTAAATAAATATTAATACATGTGTATATCAATAAAACAATGCAATTGAACTTCGTAGTAAAAATATTACTTACTTAATAGAAATATTGCTTCAAAAAAACTGATTCCTGCATCAATACCGCCAAAAAAGAAGAAATTCGAAATGGCCGACAGCATTGTCAAAGGACTAGTTATAAACGCTAAGAATCGTCGTTCATTGGAATCACTGAGATTGCACTACGATTAAAAACATTATTAACAATGTAATCATCTATTGTACATTTAAATGTGTAAACATTACGTCTTGATAATACTATAATTTTTAACTGGGAAAAGTCCATTTCCGCATTTGAAATACTTTACTACCAACCTATTTATATTGTTTAACTTTTTAGTTTATAATATACCATGTATCTATGATTGTATTTACAAACACATAGTATTATACCGATGCAGTAAAAACATGATTATCAATTGTCAATAAAATGCGCAAAATATCAAATTCTAGTTCATTGTCTTATCAATATATAAGTTTATTAAATCTATTTTGTAATAATAGACACCCTGTAGCTGTCTATAAACGTAGTCGTCGGGCATGATCATTTTAGCGTGCCCGCTCGTCAACAACGCACTTAAGTCGCCCCCTGGAGGAGCACATCGTAAATTGAAAAATTTTTTTTAATTACTTTAATATAACGTGAATAGTAAGAGGATTTTCCAAAAATTCTTGCTAACGTTTCCAACGCAATACCCACAAAGTTGAATAGAGTCCACAGGAACACTTCCCACGATAACCCATGCCAAATAAATATGAATGCGAAGCACATAAATGATCGGGTTAATTTGGTTTGAAGATTCGCGTTTTCCGAATGACATCCAGATGGTCTGTAAATATACCTGCACAAATAACATTATTATCTTATTATGGGAACTATTTATTATTTTTTTATTTCTTTTAATCAAATTTATTACTAGGACCTAATTGTGAATACTCGTGTGGAAGCTCAGGAGTTATGTTTGTATATAAATATTTTAAACTAAAATTCACACATTGTGTTTAAATCAATTACTAAATTACACTAGTATAATTATAAGAAACATTCAACATATACAATAACTTTTTATATTATATTCATGTCGGATTCAGTGAGATACATATTTTTTAAAATACGGGTAAAAATAATATGTTGTCTACTTTTTCCTAAGCATTAAATTGAATATTTGAGTTCCTATGAATTCAAAGCTCTTTTGAAAGCCAGTTTTTTTTTTTTTTGCCAGTTTAATGAATACTTATTGACTGCATATCTCGTGTTGACTTCATGCTAAGAATAAAAAGAGATAAAAGGTAATGTTTTTTGAGAAATACAGTATTATAGTAGTTGATTTTTGATATAATTGATTTATATTAAGGAAATTAAAATCTTCACATAGTATTCTGGTTGGGTATCTCATATCTTTTTTATTCGCTACTCTGATTACTGTATTTTGGCATTTTTTTAGTTTTATTAGAGAATTGTCATAGGCTCCATCCCAACCAATTATTGAATTATACCAAACGTAATAAATGATTCAAATAATACTAAATATACGAGCACAAGTTCTTATGTCTTTCAATGGTAATATATCTCGTAATTGTATCATTATGTAAATCATTTTTCTTAATTTGTTTGAGATAGTTGATATATACATTTTTCATTTCATGTCAGAGCACATTTCAATGCCTAAATACTTAAAAATGTTCACCAATTCACCATATTAACTGATTAATGATCATAACATGTCAAATGATTGACATGCTATGTTCATCGTTTTTATGAATTTATACATCACTAATTATTGGTAGGGTATGTTCAGATAGAGAGTGAAGTACAATAACTGATTTATCGAAGTAAAGAAATAAACTATTTTCGTTTAGCCAATTATTAATGGAATTATTATGACTTTTTATTTTATTTTATTTTATTTTTTTTTTTTTTGACAACAGAACATTTATTTAATATACATTTAGTGATAAAGACACATTATCTGCCTTCAATTAATTAGTACTTCATACATGAAAAAAAATAACCGTAGCATTCAGAATATTTGTTTTATTATTACAGTTGTAGCTTCAGAATTAGCTGATAGGTTTCTTAAATAATAAAAATATGTATTTACAAATTTATTTCATTTTTGTTTTAAGTTTTATAATAAAAATAACGGTTTGTAATCAAAGACCAGTAATTGGAATACTGACACAAGGAATTTATGGGTCACGTTCTTTAAAAACATTTAAACCCTCAAATTATTCGTATATAACCGCATCTTATGTTAAAGCAATTGAAGCTTCGGGAGGAAGAGTTGTACCAGTTTTTGCCAACCGGACTACTGAATATTACGAGTATGTTATAAGAGTTGGAAGCAGTAATTTCCAGGCACAATTTTCGTCCATCACAGGCATAATATTTTTATTTTTTTGTGTCTACACAACAATTTTTCATATTTTTCCCTCATTAATTCTAAAAAGTTTTCAAAAATTGCTATCGAACCAATATAGCAATCGTTGGAAATATAAAACATCTGAATTCCTATGGGCTATAGTATATTGTGCGAGTGATAGACAGATATATAAGCAATTATCGTGTCTAATTCAATTTGAAAGCTAAAACAATAGTTACATTTTTAGTTAAAATTTCGTATTAAATATTAAAATTATTCGGGTTTTTATAGGGACGTAGTGAGAAAAGTCAACGGCATTTTAATTCCCGGAGGAAATAATCCAATTAACATCAGTTACGGAATCAGTCGATCATCAATTGAAATTTTTCGTATTGCAAAACATGTAATCAATTAATTAGTTAATTTCAATGAGTAATATGTTGAAAAAATGGAGAACGCAGTAAATATGTTCCAAGTTATATAATATATAACACATTAAAACTAAAAAATGTATTTATAGTACTAAACAATTTTTTCAACAAAATTAGGTTTTACTAATTTGCATTTGCCAAAAAGTTTCCAATTATTTCGAACTAGTTATCTATAAGGATTTTTAATGATCTTTACAAATTTATTACCTATATCCATTTTAATCATTTATCGGATAATTTTAACATCTTAAACTTATTTATTTTTAGATAAATAATGAAAAAGACCATTTTCCGATACTTGGAATTTGTCAAGGATTTGACCATCTTTTAATTGCATCGATTAATGGAAATAACCCTCTAGAAATGTGTAATATTAAAAACGTAAATTTACCCTTAGAGCTAATACCAGGAATGGATGAGATAAGTATTTTATTCAAAAACATGCCAAATGATATTCGAAATATATTACTGACTGAACCTGTCATGGCAAATAACCATAAGTATGTATTCATATTAAATGATTTTCCAATTACGTTAATTTAAATATATTAACTATAAAACATAATCAGTTTACAGTATACTTTGTTATTGTATTCATTTTATGTAAAATAAAACAAAACACATCTTCACATTGATATGTGGTAAACTTAACTATACAATGAACTGGAGTACTTATAAGAAATTTGTACAAACTTTTGATTACAATAACTTGGGGTTCCAAAGATAATTTATAATATTTTTAAATTATTTTATAGAAATCTAAATTTTGATAGTTCATTAATTTACCTACCTACTGATATTGAAAACATTTAATTCGAAATAAAGGATTACTTACACTATTACATAATCCTAATTATTAATAAACATAAGATCTATGACTCGTATAAATAATATTTTAGTGTTATTATACTCATAATAATTATTGAAATATTAAATTTGAAATAAGATTATAATCTAACTACTTATTTTTGCTATTCTAATATTACAGATACTGTATCACAGAAAATAACTTCAAGTCAATGAATTTGGGCAAATTTTGGAATGTTATAACAACAAATAAATACAAAAATAATTTTACTTTTATATCCACAATAGAAGCCAAAGATTATCCATTTGTTGGATTACAATTTCATCCAGAGAAAAATGCCTATGAATGGAAAGATAATTGTCCACACAGTTGGTCAGCCATACATTCAGCACGGTATTTTTATGATTGGTTCGTAAATGAATGTCGAAAAAATGAGCATAAATATGCAAACAAACGTGTGCTTGAAAATGAATTAATTTACAACTATCCAGTCACATATTTAAATCAACCGAAAATCTTGTTCGAACAAGTATATTTTTTCAACGATTAAATAGTTCATTAAATGCATCAAATTAATTTGTTTACACAATCATTATTTTATTTTAATTATTTTGAATATTATTTGAAATCATACCTAATATAAATGTACAAATATACAAAAAGTATATATTGTGTTATTGTTGCATTATATATTATATAAATCAAAAGCTGTCTTAGACTGTTGAAATAATTTACCTTTATAAAAATGACCAAATTATTTTTGATACACATCTTCTGGAATCAAAACATACATGTATCTAAAAAACATTTTGTTGTAATATTTGAGTTATGGCAATCACATTGAACTTGAAGGTATTTAAAATGTTCACTGTCGCAAAATAACTTCAATAGTGTTACTGTGTTCTATTTTATCTAATGTTAGGAACATTAAAGGTTTAACTCAGATTATCTTAATACCGTTTACGTTATATTTTGTTAAGTACTAATAAAAGCCAAAGCTGTAATTACATAGAATAATAATAATAATAATATACAATTTAAATATAACATTTTGTTAAATAAATACATGATATAAATATAACATAATATTAACAATTTATAATGGAAATTTGCGGTGAATCAATATTTACACAAACTCCCAAATTAGTAAAAAAAAAAAAACAATAATATTTCTACATAATTTAGTAAAAGTTCAATTTTAAATAAAAAATAAGAAAAATAGTTAGTACATTTTCTGATACATGATTTCTTGACTCCAAGTTAAACCACATTAATTCAACTCACAAACAATACAATTTGACTAATCATTATTTAATGTAATTACTATCATTATAGTAAGCATACTATAAATATGTTGATAAAAAAATTAAATAAATTATAAATTAATTGCAAAAAAGAGATGGATTAAATTTAATTCAACAGACATCTCTGAAATATAGTTTCTTTCCCTTATATAAACTGAAATTAATGTTGTAAATAATTGTTTTTTTTTTTCACTTTCATGTTCAGTTTTATTGTAATTAACTTAATGGAGAAATCGGTTTCTCAAAAAATGTTTTTACCAATTTATTTAACTTTAGTTTTAAGTTCGGTGATAAAAATAACGTTTTGCAATCAAAGACCAGTGATTGGAATACTGACACAAGAAGTTGATCGGTCACATTTAATAAGGTTCAAGCCATCATATTATACGTATATAGCTGCATCTTATGTTAAATCAATTGAAGCTTCGGGAGGACGAGTTGTGCCAGTTTTTACCAACCAAAGCACTAAATATTACGAGTATGTGATAAACGAAAAATTAATTTCATTAAATATAATTAAACAATTACTTATGACTTATTGTTCTGCAGGAATGTAGTAAACAACGTTAATGGTATTTTAATTCCTGGAGGAAAAAGTGCATTTAACACTAGTTTTGGAATTGGTCGATCAGCATATGAAGTTTTTCGCATTGCTAAAAATGTAAATAAAATAGATAGGACATTTATTTAAAGTTGATGAAATAAAAATTATTAAATTAAACCGTTCTAAATCGAGTGCAAAAAAGTACAAAATTGTTCATACTTTCATACTTTAAAGGAAATAATAAATCCAAAATTCTAATGAAAACTAACAACCATATTAATTATGAATACTAAAATTCTTTACAAAAGAATTGAATTATTTAACAAACACTGGTGGAATGGTAAAATGAAATGAGGATAATAAAATACAAAAATGGTAATCTATTTGATTGATAATAATTATCGAGGCCAAAATTGATTATAATTTATAAATGTAATTTTCAAACAATGGATTTTTTTTTCAATTAAAAAAACATATAAACAACAAAATTAACAAGTATTTTATTTTATAAATTAACTAAAAAATGTATCAAAACAAAAATTAGGTAGGGGATGAAAGTATTTAAAAGCTCACAACTGTATGATAAATCACAGTATGATTATCACACATTAGTTGAAAGAACATTCTTGTAATTCTAAAATGTAAAAGTAACTAAATTTAATAATATTACAAAAAATTTTAATAATTCAACACCACTATTTTCTTAAATTTCCCTTAAATTAAATATTAACCGACGTAAATATATAACATTTTTTTATTTTTTTTTTTACGATTTAATCTCAAAACCCGGAGGAATTTGTTTTTCACACTGCTTCCTCCAGACCCCTTATCATATATTTAACACAATATTTTTTTTACAGTATGAAATAAAAGTAATTAATTTAATTAAGTATTTAATTTTACTTTAGACCTCCACATTCTACGGTTCTCTCCATTTACCTACATATTTTATTATAAAAACATATTTATTTATGTTAAACCATACCTACAAAAAATTATTTTCAAATAGGTACCTACTTGGAATTTGATAAAAATTCAAATTTATTTAATCAGTAAAAAAATCACTATAAATAGGGATATTTTATTATAAAATAAAAGTGTTTGTTTTAATTATTCCTAGAGGAACAATGTAAAAGACTATTTCCCAATACTTGGGATTTGTCAAGGATTTGAACTTCTTTTAATAGCAACCATTACTGAAGATTATCCACTAACAAAATGTGCTTCTGAAAATGTAAATTTACCTCTCGAATACATATCAGGAATGGATGATAAAAGTATGTTATTTACAACTATGCCTGATGATATTCGAAAAATACTACTGACTGAGCCAGTCACAGCAAATCACCATAAGTAGGTATTTTTAAATTTTAAATTACCTATTTAATTTAAAGCTTACAATTAAGTATCTATAATAGTTCAAACAGTTAAACCAACTTATAGTCTTATCGTCTATGAAATATAAATAAGTTTATGGTTATAAAAAAATTCATTAGAGCTGAATGTATCTCTCTAGAACTAAGTAAATCCTTGTATAAGAGAATAAGAGATAAAGCATAATATACCAGTCTAAGATAGTAAAGTAATGTGAACTATAATTTACAATAAAAAAATAATCTAACTTAAATACATTTATTCATTCACACATTTACAATGAACACAATGAACATTTTCTACTGTTACTTTTAAAAAGTTATATTTTTTATTTGCGATGAATATAAACACTCTTTAATACAGGTCTCTAGGACTCTAGTATTCAAGATTTAAATCATAAATGCGATAAATAAATAAAAATATTCTTCCTTTTACTAAGAAAATATACTTCTTTTCGATAGGCCAGTAAAATTCAAATAATAACATTTTTTACCTTTTACTTTGGTCCAATTATTCAGAAAAAATACATAAAGACCAACAGCAATTGAAAATTACCACTTTTTTTTTTAAATAATTTTTTTATGAAAAATTATATTATTGTTCTACACTTATTACAATCTTATTAACTATGTAACATACAAATAAAAACCTCCTTAAGAATAAAATAATTCCAAATCTACTACTTTTTTACCAAAATATCTAATTTTTTTTTTTTTTGTTATTATTATTTATTTCTACAGACAATGTATGACAGTAAGCAAATTTATGTCAATGAATTTAAACAAATTTTGGAATCCTATAACAATAAATAAAGATGAACAAAATTTGACTTTTATTTCCACAATAGAAGCTAAACATTATCCATTTGTTGGAGTACAATTTCACCCAGAAAAAAATGCTTATGAATGGGAACAGAATGATCCTCACAGTTGGTCAGCAATATATTCGGCACGCTATTTTTACGATTGGTTTGTAAATGAAACTAGAAAAAATGAGCATAAATATACAAACAAAAATATGTTTGAAAATCTATTAATTTATAACTATCCAGCCACGTATGTTGGGAAATTTAATTCTTTGTATGAACAAGTGTATTTTTTTAATCATTAATAGCGTAATAAATGCATCAAATTTATTATACTCAATTTAATTTTTAATTTTTGCCTAATTTTTTTTTAATAATTATATGCTAATCAATAAATATATTATATGAAACTTTTTTGAGTTACTGTATCTACACTAATCAAAATAATTAATGTTTTTTTAGTTTTTAGGTAAAACCAATCTCAATTTAATGCTGTTTTAATATTAAATAACCATTATCTACAATATGTTCTCAATAACCTATTGATAAGCCTTATTTATTTTAAATAATAACTTAAGTGTATTATAAATGTATATTTTCATCCTATATCTTTTATGTACACTAAATAAGTATAACTATTAACTAAACTTACTCTTTTAAAAAATCATATAATCCTCGATCAAAACTTCTCCACATGTCTGAATATAAATAAATCCGAGAAATGCATTTGGGTGGCTTTGGAGGTTCATGAAAATATTCATCAAAGCGTGCAATTGTAGTCATTGAACCATATATAAATGTATACTTGATGAAAAAAAATTGTCCCATTCCAAACCCAAACCCACTAAGCGCTGAAATTCCTAGAGTTTTAAAAACCTTAAAAATAGAAATAAACCAAATTAACTTATCTTTAAATGAATAGAAACATAAATAATTTTTAATCAACTAAAACATACTTTAATATTTTGTAAAAACATGTTAATGTAAACATAATGCAGTATAAACTCAACAACAAACATCCAAAAGAAGTATCTGATCAAATTTATAATTAGGTTGAAAAAACGTTGGCTCAATGGTTTTATGTTAGCACTATTACATGTATCCTGTATTAAAAAAATATTAATACTTTAAATGTAATGACAAGTAAAATAATTTTTGTTTACTAATTAATTACTTTTAATTTAGTATAAATAATGATGGGTCCAAGGAAAAAACATGGCAGGTAAAACGAATATGCTAAATAGTGTATAAATGTTGGCAACCTTTTACTTTTAGCCTTATTCAATGAACTAAGTGAAAAACTTAAACAACGTAGTTGATGCCAGTATAGTGTCAACAATAATAGATATGCAATTTCTCCATCAGAACTTGGGTCAATAATAGCCTAAAAGTATACACATATACATATTAAATATAATATAGGACGAAGAAAAAGTAAATTCCTTACTCACAAATAAAGAATCATTGTATGACCAAAATCCTAGTAGTGAAATACTTGTAATCCAAATAATTAATTGATTACCAAATAATAATAAACAATAATAAATTAAAGTTAGACCAATAAATAAGAAAACTGATGATGCACTAAAATTATAAGTAATACATAAACTTGTCACAGTTATTAACCACACATCGCGTAATGTTGATTCCTATGCAAAACAACAATAATACAATTTTAATTATTTTACATAGTTTGTTTATAAAAATATGAAATAAGGAATTAAAAAAAAAAAGACCTTAGTAAAATAGTTTTGAATTAATATTAATACTGATGAATGTAAAACAATCCATGGACCTAATGAATATATTATAAATGCAGTCCATATTCTCCATTCTGGACAAGTATCCTTATTTCGTCCAAGCCATGACCATCCAGGTATCAATTCAGGTATTTCTGAATTCTTTAAATCTGATTAAAAAAATATAATGTACAAAGAAAAATAGTTTTCAGAATGATTTGTTAAATTCTTACTGAAACTAATATCTAATATATTATAGGTGATATGAATTATGCCTGAAGCCCAAATAATAATATAGCAAATTAATTCACATCGATACAATGGGGCATATTGATTTTCAACTCTTTTCATTTTTTTAAAAGTATAAATTTAAATAAACCATATGTTAAATCTAGAAATAATTAAAAAAAATTTAATACAAGTCAACAGAAATATATTATATTTTTAGTACAATTAACATATTAGACATATTTTGAATAATAAACTACTCAAATTTATTCAATTGATTAGTTTACTGTACATAGTATAAAAGTAGCAATTGTAGTTTAAAATTGAAATTGATAACTACTAAACTACATCATTGGATTTAAATTACTTACAGTTGAAAATAATAATGATACAGTATTTAAAATTACATATAATATATCAATCTATGTAAATAATCGATTAACAGTTTTTTGAAATGTTACTACTTATGAAGGTTAAACACAATATAAACTATTAACTGTTGGTGAACGCATAATCAAACAGTTAAATATTATACCAACAAGAAACTTTTTGCAACGCAACATCAAATAATTGATACCTAGGTAAGAAAAATTCCAAAAAACAAAATCTATAATCCCCGGACAACCAAGACCAACAAACGTCAACTAGATGGGCAATAAAGTCAACATCAATGATGAAATTATTGTAGTTTGTAATTTATAAATTAGTTATTACTGTTAAAAGTTAAAAGTTAATCTGGTTTACTGTACTTAGCACATCGCTGGTATCCAAGATATTCTATCCCGAATCCCGATCACGAATTAAGATAAATCTTGTTATTTGTTTACTACTGTTATCGCCGTAGACATTTCGCGCTAAGGATAAAATTATGATACCATAGATATGAAAATATCTATGAATGATAATAACATTTTAACGAGTCGGCACGCTATCTACACGTATAATTTCGACCATAAAGGCGCGCTAAAGTGGACTTTTGATACCTATACTATTATAGAAGTATTATGTTATTTTATGAGTTTAACCAAGTAAATGTCTGACGAATCAACGTTTAGGTATACTAATAAGTTATAGAATCAAATACACATAGCACAAGCCAACTATAACTTAAAAGCCGTCCACAGTCTAGTCTAATTCCAGGATTAACGTAGGAACTTTTCAATTGCCCTCCTCTCACTACCAGTAGACAACTTCTTTTAGATTCTGAACGGAGTGATGGAATCTATTGATTTTACAATAATGTGTGTTTTTTTTTTTTTTTTGTGTCTGACGACAACTTTTTTTGCAGTAAAAATGATTCGATTTGCTTATACAACAACTTTTCTGAAAGAAAAGTGAATGTAGATGGTACTTGGGCAGGTCAAAAATACAACTTTTTTAATACTTTTTGCAAAAATCGAAAAAATCGTTAAAAAAATTACGAAAAAACGGGAAATTTTACACACAATCACGTTTTAACAAACTACATTTTTTTTAAATGCTCTAACTCAAAAACGAAAAACCGCAACAACATGAAATTTTCACCAAATCTTTATATTGGTGTTCTCTATACATGGTTAAGTTTTCAAAGTATTTGTACATATTTTGACTTATTTATAGACAATTTAAATTTTCGATTTTTGTAAGTTTTTTTTTTTAAAATATCTATAAAATTTTTTTGGCTGTCCAAAAACTCTTGAAAATGAATTAAAGGATTAAATATAAGTAATACTAATTGTAACTAAAAAATATCGGAGATGGTTTCACTCAAATTTTTTTTATAAGACCATAAAGTTCAAATTTGTATAAAATATGTTAAAATCGCGATAATTTGCAAGTTATTTTGTAGTTGAAAATTCATAAAATTTTTTCTGTTTATACTTAAGGTTCAAAATGTTGACACTAGTTTGTCCATAAGCTAATCTTTAAAAATATATAAAAAAATTTCTACCGGTCCAAAACGAAAAAATTTTATGACCGTTTGCAATTTAAATTTTTACGAAATTGCATTATATTTCAATTTAAATATAAATAATAATACATTATTATATACCCATTTTAGACAAACATATTAACTGCGTTCAGAATCGTTATTCGTATACAATGATATCTATCATTGCATTCAAATTTAACAAATCCATTGTATCGTGCCAATTCCAACTCCATGCGTCGGGTGACTTTTTGAAATTGTTGCGGTCACACATAATATTATAAGGTGACAACAACCAAGATGATTCGGTCCTTAGATGACTAGTGGCTTTAATTTCGACCCGGCTCTGTAAACATTACAAATTGTAAGAGCTGACAGCTTCAATACAACTCGCATCCGAATGATGGATAGTCAGAGACCACGATGAAAGTTAACGCCAAATCATCCAATATTTCGTCTCAAATAAACCATAAAATATATTGTAAGCAATCAAATTAGGCACTATCGTTTTTATTTTCCTACAACAGAAAACGAGTAAATTATGAAGCTTTGCAAAAAAAAAAAAAAAATAATAATAATAAATAGTTGTCGCCACACATTAAGCAATCTTTGATATGTTTGAACGTCGATTCGTATGTCAATCCTCATTTTGATAAGTAAGTAAATAAAAATAAAACTTATATAATTATAGTTCCTACGTTTTAGATTCTGAATGGAGTGATGGAATCTATTGGGTTTACAATGATGTGTGTTTTAGATTCTGTTATAAAAATCCAAAAAAACGATAAAAAAATTACGAAAAAACGGGAAATTTTACACAAAATCACGTTATTACAAAACACATTTTTTTTAAATGCTCTAACTCAAAAACCAAAAACTGCAGCAGCATGAAATTTTTACCAAATTTTTATATTGGCGTTCTCTATACATGGTTAAGTTTTCAAAGTATTTTGACATATTTTGACTTATTTATAGACAATTTAAATTTTCGATTTTTGTAAAATTTTTTTCTTTAAACATCTATAAAATTTAATTGGCTGGCGGAAAACTCTCGAAAATTTAATACAAGGTTTATAATAAGCTTAACTTATCCTCATTGGAAAATATCGGAGATCGTTTTACTCAAATTTTTTTTACAAGCCCATAAAGCTCAAATTTGTATAAAATGTGTTAAAGTTACGGTAATTGGCAAGTTATTTTGTAGATAAAAATTTATAAAATTTATTCTGTTCATACTTAAGGTTCAAAATTTTAACACTAGTTTGTCCATAAGCTAATCTTCAAAAATATATAAAAAAATTTCTACCGGAATTAAAGGAAAAAATTGAATTGAAGTTTCTTTTTTTGAAATATCTATAAAATTTTAAAACAATTTAATTAACTAATTAAAGCAGTAATAATAATAACCAAAATATACACATACCCTTCAGATAATTAGTAAATAATAGTATTTAGTTACGATTATTATTAATAATATTTTTTTTCTTTTAACTGACGAATATTTATATATTTTTTCTAAACGTATAAAACGATTTTTTACTGACATTTTAATTATTATTTAATATTCAGCAAAAGTTAGAAATAAATATATTTATGTTTACAATATATTTTTACCATTTTATCATTCGGCGAAATGGGGTTCGGCAAAATGAGCCTCGGTGAAATAGGATTTTGGCGAAACGAAATTCGGTCAAACGGATCTAAATCATTAATATCCTTGACTCTGTCCCGAATGTTTTTCACGAGTCACGACACCTGCAACCATAATAGAACGCAACATATTATACAAATATTTTGTAAACGGAAAAGAAAAACTGAAAAACTCGATCTCAAAGTATTTTAAACCGAACCCACAACTATCCCGATTTGTAAATAATTAATTATATAGGATTTATATTTATTTTTATCGTGAAATCTCAAAAATAATATATTATGGGCGAATTTTCTTGATTTACCTATGGAAAACGCCGTAAATTCTATATGTTTAAGAATAATATTTAGATTAATTAGGTTTAATACAGTGTACGTGGTAAGTGGTTATGCGGATTTTCACATAAACATGAATACTAAGTTGTTAAGTTGTAGATTGATATAACGACCATTAAAGATGATTAATAAAAGGATCATATTTAAATTAAATTGTGTTTATTTATGGTTGTTTAAACGTTAGAAAAGCTAAAGAATATACCTTAAATTGCTAATTTAATCTAAATTAGTCTGAGTTATAACTTGATGTATTTCAAAGACATTGAAATCTAATATTAATACTCCGCAACTCCGCTGTATATAATAATATAATACGAACAAAAATGCATATAATATTAAATACAGTGGTGTATTTAGGGTTTTTTCTAAAGCCTTGGTTTTCAAGTAAACCGAAAGTATTTCAATCAAATGATTCATTCCTCCCTCAAAATTCAAAGTATATATTTATAAATTTGACTAACATTTCACAATAAAACGTTTATATATTTTCATAAACAAATATCTTATTAGTATTTTAATAATGTAAGTACAATAACTCAATAAACTGGTAAATTGAGCTAGTTAATTTGTAATTAAGAGTCGTCGTGTGAATAATCGATATTCATGTTAATGAAATAATAATTAATAATAAATATTAATAATTCAAATATCTAATTAAATTGTTTCATTTTTGATAAGTATCGCAGAAATTCTAAAACAGAAAAAAATTCAAGACACAACTACTCGTCCAGTGGGGCCTCCTACATCAGAGCCGATACTAGACATGCTAGACAATATTTATACTTGGGCAAAAAATCAATTCGTTTTGTAACTGTTTACTTATATACTCGGATACTCCTAAACTCATGTACGCATGAAAGTATGATGATGTGAAAACATAAAAATAAAAATTTGATAGCTACCCACTATCACGGAGTTTGTAAGATGATACTTCCGTGAGAGCTGCAGCTATTACGATAGCGGCTATTGCGCTCTACTATCATCATGTGACCGTAGGGCGTAGATTAACACTGGTTACTATATACAGGAACCATTAATAGGTATATTATTTTAATTTTAATATACATTATTAACTATATTACAATAGTAGGTACATTAATTAAGTACATAAGTAGATAAGATATAAAAGTAAGTCGGTAAACCTACATACTATAATAATAATACCATTATAATAAGAATTTGTATTGTGTCCAATTATTTTAAATTGTCAAAAT
Organism: Chaitophorus viminalis; assembly: GCA_025469195.1. Classification (NCBI taxonomy): domain Eukaryota; kingdom Metazoa; phylum Arthropoda; class Insecta; order Hemiptera; family Aphididae; genus Chaitophorus; species Chaitophorus viminalis. The sequence continues at coordinate 105,924 of JAIPRK010000427.1, forward strand.
ATGTTTTTAAAAAACCTACTTATTACGGACTTTTTAGATTGCATAGAATTACACTTCAAAGATTCTAGAACACATTGTCACTGTGTATAAGTTTTAAAATGAATATTCAACATGCATATAGCCAATATATTATGGATATACCAAGGTAAGAAGAGTAAGTAGGTAACTATAGTCTATACTATTGATACGTTCTAATTTTATTACTTATTATTTATAGTGCAGTAGAAATGGTAAAATATAACTTCAATAAGCTATTATGCAGAAGAGTATTAAAATATTACATTTAGCTATACATATTGGATATACATTGAACAGTGTACCTATATACCTACATTAAATATATTATAATCATAATACTTTAATCGTAATTTAAATATTCACAATTGACATTAGGTATTCATTGACATTATATTCTAGGACGAATACTGTTTTTATAGTATGTTTTCCAATAAGAATAATACTTATTAAATAATATTCGTTTATGCAAGTCCATTATTTTTATCGAAATTCAATAAAAGAACAACATCGTTATAGAGCATACTCGTACCTATTGGCTATTACATAATATACATATCATATCGTATTATTAAATATATTTGTCGTATATATTCTAATATGTATTTATATCCATAAACAAGGTGCAACATGAATATCGATTATTCACACGACGACACTTGTATTATAGCCGTTTTGTGAACTATAACCTACGTTATAGAACATATTATAATGACACAGCTGACTTGATAACGTCGAATATGTTCATAATTTTCAAGTTAAAAAAAGGATCTTTAATCTTTAGTTCACTAGAGCAGTAAATAACGGTAATTTAAAAATAATTATTGTTTTGTTGAACGTATTAACCATTATTTAGGTCATGCGAGTTGTATACCTGCTTTAATCACAATATTCATGATACCTACTTTTTCTTTCGATTACATGTAATTATAAAAATTGTTGGTAAGTAAATATTATATATATTATTCAATATTATGGTCAGAAAATATAATAATTATATGCTTCAATCATATTTCCTTGCACGTTCGCACTACTTGCTGCGAATTTCTTGAACACGCATAAATTGTATATTTTTTACAGCATTATATTCATAATATATACACCACTACAATATTATAGCGGTATAACGTATTAAGTGCCTTGACCATAGACGTTTGGTGATTATGTAAATACATATTATAATCGTTATATAAATAATTATTCTGATTTAAATCGTACATGTGACACACACGAATAAAGCAGACAGCAGTAATCATTACCATAATCGACGAAATTAAATTAAATCGTTGGACGAGATTAGTATTCGAACTGTTAAACATGTAAAGTCATCTTTAATCTTGAAAACGAACTCGGACCTAGATATGAATTACCGCGGTGTGCGTATATAAGACCTATGTTAAAACAATAGTAATCATTCATCCGTATTGGGTTTTATTTTATAACCGGGACAGTGCGCGTTTCTGATTAGTAAATAAGTGCGATAGTATTAAATATATTAACCTAACGTATTACGTATACCATGTATGTATATATAATAGTAGGCATAAGCACGATTTCAGTTTTTGACTTGGAGAGGCTTTTCAAACAACGTTCACTGTTTTATGTATATTAGATAATATTAATGAACGATTCAAGAGTACATTTTTGGAGGGAGGCAATTATTCAAGCCCCTCCAAGCCCCCCCAAATTGCGCCTATGGTTATAGGGGAGTAGTAGTACACATCGGGGTGAAGTACAGAAACTTAATCAGAACAACTGAAATCATACGTTAACGATTTTTTATATTATAAGATGATTATCAATAGGTACATTTTGTAATATTACAAGTAAATTATCGTAAGTTATTACACGATAATTTTATTATCCTACAGTGATGATAAAAAAACGTCAATAATATAGATTCAATCCGCGATATCTGCAGTATATTATAATAATATATGTATAACATTATAATATATATTATGTATATTATAGAAAATATTTATAGATAATATTCGTTATATAAACAGATCGATCGTGTTAGGTACTAGGTACGCAACGATTTTCATCATGTAGTAAGGTCGACGCGGTGGAGTGGTGGTAATTATTATTATTATTGGCTATTGTCGTCTTATCTTTGTGCAATGTAAATTATATTTAGCATCGCAGGGGGAAAAAACATGGGCCACTGCGCGTCTATACGCGTTTTACTACGTACTGCGGCTAAACAGTGAGAGGTACGTCGTAACTCGTAGGTAGGTAGGTACACACACGTGCAGTATATTATGCGACGGGGGGAAAAAAAACAAACAAAAACAAATCATTATGATTATTGAAATACAGGGAACGCGGACGACGCTGAATAATGGTTGCGTATAATTATAAACGCATTATTATTATTATTATTATTATAATTATTATATAGTACGATTAGTACGTAGTCAGAAGTGTATTCGTGAGATTAATAATTTAATGAGGTGACACGTATGGTAGGTATATCAGCGTGTATTATATTTATATGTATACTAATGTTAACTGTCGTATGTTAAATGTTATAATAATATAATATAATAATATTGTAGTCATTACACGTGCGTCTTACCTAAATACGTATACGTACATAACGTGTGTATATAACATTTTACACGCGCGTGTCAGTATAATAATATGTGTAGTGCAAGATGATAATATTATATGTAAACATATACGATAACGGGAGTTGGCGTAGTCCGCTGCAGTGCTGACGTCCAGAGGAAATTCTACACCATAGACTGCACGTTTAAAATATACATTTTTATATAAAATCGTTGTTTATATATTATATGTAGTCGTCTATGTTCTCCACCTACCGGATATTATATAGATCTTGTAAGTTTTTTGTGCACATTTATAAAAAAAAAAGAAACAATTTACAATGTGTCGTATAAAATAATAATAGCTATTGTCTATCAATATGATATGCTATACTGAATCGCCATAAAGAAATAGGTACATGAAAATACTATCGGACCGTGCTGGACAATACGGAAATGTGTGTCACACATTTTACTATGAAAATCACACACCGCGGAATGAGCTCATCCAAGACACAATGTTTATTCGGTTCCATCATGCGCGAATCCTCCTTGGATTGTTTTCACTATATTATTATACTTATCATTATATTACTATCCGAGATTTTAAGCAAATTATTAATTTTTATAACCTCCAGAGTTCACCTGTCTATGTTATCTATATAAATGAGAATAATGTGGTTTAGTGGTTAGTATATTGTTATGCAGTTAGATAGTATAATACACCTAGTAAATATTAGGTATATACATTGTCATAATATTGTAATACTTGTTTAAAAAAAAAAAAAAAGATTAAATTAATAAAGACAAAGAGCAGTGATTACTGATTTCAATTTAACATTTTTCACCGCCTCCCCCTCCTGGATTTTGGGAATCCTGGCCTCGCATTGCATGCATGTAAGTATAACGTCATGTAAGTATACGCAACAATGTATGTATTAACTATTACTATAATATATAATAATAGGTATACCTATGTATATATATTGTAGCGTTTATATTATAGTGTCATTATGATTATTATTATTTATTATAGCATAATACCATAATAATATGTATAGTACGATAATACTAGTACATTCATGGTAGCAAAACAATGGCCAACGATGAAAAACGTCGTTGTTTCCGCCAAACGATCGAATGACCCTGAAAAAGAAAACGGAATAAGTAATAATAATAATAAATAATAATAATGATAAACGAAATAAAAAAACAAGAAAACGCACGAGGCGACGGGTGCGGGAATAAGAAGTATTGTCGGCGGAGAACGGAGAGAATAAAAATGATAAAAATTTAAATTTCAAACTATGCTCGCGCCGGCCGTATACACAGTCCTCCTCTCTCTCTCTCTCGCTCCTACTCCCGCCGTTTGATCTCCCTCCGCTCCATATCTATGGTCGAACATACACCAGTTCTATAATGTTCTGTATTATTCATTATTCATTATACGTATGTACAGTGACGATGAAACTCCTATATCGTCCTTCCCCTCTTTGCCGTTACCGTTGAAGACCGGCTGCAGCGGGGACCACATCTAGGCGGGGGTCCGGTCGGCGACGGCGGTCCGTCACACAGTTTTAGACTTGATATTTTTAGTTTTATTTATTTTTTTATGTTTCTATTCCGATAAAACACGAACGTATAGACGACTACACTATTATGCGTGAAAATACTGTTCGAAAAATAATTGATTGTCCTTATTTTTGCGCCAGAACTACCGAAACAATTAATATTACCATTGATTTACGTACTGTAATAACACGCATTTATACTCGGGTGTTTTGCAGTGGAATGCGCGGTATACCGGAAAAGAATTGTGGTAGATGACGCAATGCGATGAGTGACTTCGAGTCGCGTATAAAATAGTGATATTTTGGGATTGAATAATATATATGTATATATATATATATAAATCTACGTGTTCAAAAATACATGCATGAACCGCCATCGTTATAACGAACGCAATAGCGTTTACGGAGTACAAACGTTGTTTTATTCATCAAACAGGAGACGTTACACCCACGGTCATTTCTATACCGTAATTTATTGTCATAGTCCCACGCAAGACACTGAACGACTCGCACGTTTTCGTATAGGACGAATGTTATTTTCCAAAAATATCGCATTCGACTTATATATATATATATATATATATATATATAGGTTTATAATTTTGATATTTTACCGTATAGAGTCATTTTTTGTTGCCTAACTTTTTTACACCGTACATAAATAATGATTTACACGACCGAGTCCTAAAGTTCTAAAAGGTTATTTTGAATATTTATACAGTTGTACCTATATTCAAAATTATATTTAGAAATTAATTCAAAATAATAAACGTACATCTACGCATCTCCTCAAACGTCAGAAAAATATTAATATTATTGACATGGAAAGCCGTATATCTAAGCTATAAGTGCTAGGTGCGCTACAGATTACTGTGGGTCAGGGAACTTGGCCATCAGTTCATTGCCCATTAGTCCTTATATTTCCTTATACTCGTGTAATCCTTGTATACATATATATATATATATTCTTCTTTTAAAAGTTTTTTCTTATTTATGATAGGTATTAAGTATTATAGAAAATAATTGTTTATGTATAAATGACAACTTTTAGTTTTGTATTGTATTTTACGTTCGTCTCGATTTATGGGAATATTGATAACCTTTGATACAGTGGCGTGGCTAAAGCTCAGTCAAGGGAGTATTTCAAACCAATACCACAAGAGACAAGAGTTACCCTTGTCACTAATAAGTTATAAATGGTATAAATTAAATTAATGTTTATTTATTTAAATTTAAATTCTGAAAACATAACGTTAAGCATTTTGCAACAAACTATAAAAGTTTATTTTTATACAAAATAATTATTATCTATATACTATAGACTGTGTGCACAGATGATTAAATTATTATTATTATTAGGCTACGATAAGACGTTAATAAAATAAAATACAATAAATAATTAAAAGTTATTAAAACTACGGCAATAGATAATATATTATTATATTAACTATAGCTTATAGACATTAGATGTAATGAATATTATAATCACCCATAAAAAATCTAAGGGGGTCCTCCTGTCGCCTCCCTCAACTACGCTACTACTTTGATATAACTAAAATATAGATTTTTTAAGTATGAAAAATAAGAGACCGGGGAGACTTTGGAAAATGGGAATTGTAAAGCGCTAAAACGGTACCTCAATATTGTGAACATACAAATTAAAAACCCAATTTATCCCTATTTTAGATTTTAATTAAGACAGTATTCATAAATTCACATTATATTATTTTCTCCAATAAGTAATTACATTGGTCATAAATACTATAATATTTATAATTAATAGTAATACATACGAGTATACACACTAACATAATAGTTTATACTTGTAAATGTCAATTACCTACTTTTTCCAATGTTTATATCGTATATAAAACATTAGTGAACATACTGTAAATGCACTATTAAAAAAAAAAATAGAATTAAAAGTAAAACATAGATGATGTATTTTATATAATTATTGTGCAATCTGGCATAAACATTTCATCATCTGATGCATTCTTTCATGTTAAAATTTATCTCTTATGTTTTTTGAATCTATAGCCTTTTATATTAATTCGTTTCTAAACCGGTATTTTTAAATACACTATAATGAAGTGAATTGTGAATTAAAACTGTTTGCATTATTACTTTCCTCGCTAAAATATAATTTATGCTATAGTCTAAACATATGGCTGAACCTGAAAGTGATCAATGATAATCTTCATGGGCGATCGGCCTTATTTCTCTTGATTTTTTAACGCTTGCAGATCACATATTACGTATACTCATAATAAATGACCTGAAATCATAAATTTAACTATAAGAATTTAAAATAAATCTTTAAAAACCCCAAAATTACCTTCCAAAATGAATTATATTTTTAAATAATAGAGTAAGTTGGGTTATAACGTTTCTTTATAGTTTATATAGATATACTGCGTTAAATGCACCTGTACCTATATGAGCTGTACATATAATAACGTGTTTGTGTATAGATTGTTTTCGAGAGAACGTATTCAACATCAAAATGTATATAATTTTGATTATGGAGAGAACTAAGAGTTACACATGTAGACAAATGTTCTTAGCCGATGATACGTTTCTAAAGGAATTCCTACATTCAAATCCAATGCATGCGCGTTAAAAATCTAAAATATAACTTATCACTGAACGGCCAACGTAGGTAAATGGCAACAAAACTGAAAACGCAATACATTATGTACGTAATGTAATCAATGCGTAGGAGCTAGGAAAAATTGCGCAATGATAGTTTTTTTTCTCCTCTAGTTTTCTACTTTAAAACGCATACAAAATCTTCTTTTTAAGAGCTGCATCAAAATTATTGAATAAATAATACGAATATTCGGTGATTTTCTAGGCGGTTGAAGCAGAACCCAAACACATTGGTCACGCCATTATTATCGAAATTTGCACGCAGAATAAGCAAACGATATAGTCACTATAGATTTACAAATTTAGCCAATTTAGGTAGGTACCAGTATAATATTATTATATACTATATGCATTATATTTAATGATTGATAAGTGCAGTTAAAACTTATTTGCCTGCTATATATTTATGTTTTTTATTTTACGACCAAGAAAAAATATTATATATATATTAGAATACGCAAGTGCTGATACACAAAAATAGTACGTACGGTAATTATAACGATCTTCACCGTATTATTTTGTCATAGTACATTACGTAAAATAATTATATTGTTTTCCAGAATATTATTGTGGTGAAAAATGAAAAACGACAACTAGTGAATCGAAAATAACGACGATTGCACACGAGGTTCTAAAAAACGCGTGCGTTTTTGTTATTTTCACTGTTTACAGAGGTGCGTCGTAACAGTTGCGTCATATCAAACGCATATTAATAATCAAACGCGTAAATAAACACCAATCTGTATAATAATATTGTCTACGTTATAATAATATTGCGTTTTCCGACGGCCAAGTCGTAGGGTATTCGGGTGTTTCGCAAACTAACGCGTAAATCACGTACTTGCATCAATATAATATAATATTCAATATAATATTATAATAGTGTATTGTATTATCGCTGTCAAAATGAAAACGAGCGTTTCAAACAATATAATATTATTATTTATTATTACGCACCAGTACATCGTCGTTGTCGTCACGGACACACTTTGACCGACGATGACGTGGCGCTACAGTTTTCTACACAAATAGCCGGAAATGATGAAAATCGACTTTGTTGTAGATGAACTTCCCCTCCTCCCCCTTTTTCAATAAAGAAAAAAACTATCCGTACAAACGGTGGTTGAAATGGTTGAATTGACGTGGGAGGAGCCCGAGGAGCGCAAGGGGACGGAGCTACTTTTCATATTACGGATTTTTTTATTTTATTCGGCTTGCTTTTTAGGGTTCCGTACATATTCAGTTTAACTGAGCAGTTATATTCGACGGAACGTCAGTTATTCGGCCTGAGCTCCGACACCGCAGTCCTATCTCGGACCTCGGTTCAATCGCAGGTAATCGTACTTGTCAGGCTTGTCAGTTTATTTGAAAATCTTGCGACGACGGCCGCATCGAAACTGATGGAAAAATGGCGAAACTGCACGATAAACTGAGCTATGGCTACACACACACTCGGTTCGTCGCTCAGAGTTTTCATCAGATGAGGACTCAGTTAAACTGACGGATAAACTGATCGTGTATGGAGCCCTCTCAGAGCCAAATTAAAGAGAGGAGTAACGTTTCCTTGTAGCCCCTAACGGCAATTTTTTTAAGGGGTAACTTTTGCCTCTATACGTATATTATGTAATAATGTATATAACATTCCTTGTGGGCTGGAAAGGACGGCTCAATTTTGTTGCTTCAGGTAGGTGAAATTCTAAATACAACCCTGCATGGGCCCTTTAGAATTCATGTGCTTTAGAATGCCAAGTCCGTTTTTTCCTTTCCAATTTAACCACTGCGTACAAACAAACCCGCGTTTCGATTGCTATTTCGTTTTCCACACAGGAACGGAATGTCCACGCGTCCGAATTCTGGTAAGTGGTAGGTATACCCGATGCGAAAGCAAAACAAGTGGAATAAGCGAATAATAAATAATAACAAACACAAACACAACGTCTAAACAAATCTGTGGCGCGTCGGCCGACGGTAATAATGAAAACAATGTATACCGGGGTGTATATATAGGTGGTACATACAGTGGCACACAGTGAGGGGGTTAAGGCCGTTAAGGGGTCACCCCCTCCCGAAATGTCTTTCTTTATAAAATTACTTTTAACTAAGTTTTACATTTTAAAGCATTATGTACTGGGAGTCATAGTTGTTACGACATAATATGCATGACAAAATAGATTAGACAGTCTGTTTTGCCATGATAATATGAATTATTCAAATATGGATATTTTGGATTTATAAATTAAAAAACTTATAGATTATAATGACCATGTTGTTTACAAGCCATTCAAGTATTTAGTAATTATATACTGTTTAACCCAGGGCTTATTCTAAGGTTTTTACCTACTGCCCAAACACACTAAAAAGTTCACAATGGTCTATGTGGTCGCGATAAGCTTAGACGATAACATAGATAGTACCTAATTTTAATTCGTAAAGTCAACTGCCCTTTTGATTTTTCCTACTACCTAATTTGGGTCGTACTGCCCATTAGAATAAGGCCTGGTTAAACCATATTTCTGGCTTCTGCATAGAATTCTACAAAATTCCCTTCTTTAGGAAATTATTGTAATATGCACAACACGTCCCCCGCCCCCGAACCTGTGTGCACTACTGGGTACATAATATTCAATATTAATATTGTACAACGACGAAGTGATGCGAAATAATAATAATAATAATAATAAAATCGTATAAGGAAAATCCATAATATTATTATTATTACGATAAACGCGGCGGCAGTGGTGCGCGCGCATCGCGGATGTTTGGAACGAATCGCACGGCGGCGGGCCGCGGAGTCGATCATATGTTTTTTATTATTGTTTTTGTTGCTCGCGCGTGTGATAACGGTGGCGGCGACCGCGGGGTAGGGGCACGCACTGTGCTATTCCTTTGTTCCGCGCGCGCACGGCCGTCGTGCGACCGAGTGCCGAGAACTGTGGTGTATGCGCGCTACGCAATAATAACACACAAACTCCGTAGGTAGTCGTCTCTCCCGTGGTCTGGTGCGTGCGGTTGTACTATTATTTTCATTTTTTTTTTTCTCTCTCTCTCCATTTCCCTCTCGCCTCACTTCTAACCTCTGTACCACTCTGTATTCCTACCCCTCGTTCTTCTCGACACCGACGACGAGCGGCACGTTGTTTCTCACCCGTTTGCCCGCGACCGCGTACGAACCCAAAACACCGTAATACACAAATCACAAAACAATATTACGTACATGTTTACACCGCAATAATACGTACAACGTTACAATATTGTATACGACGATTACACGCAGTTGTCAGTCGAAAACGGCACCGAGATTGTACGTCACATTATATTATTATATTGTACGCGTAGTCCAAGGTGGTGGTAGGTATTGTGTGTAAATATAATAATAGTATTCACGTGTGTGATTCGGTCCGAAATCGCGTTCCGTCCGCGCCACGGAAGAATCGCCGCCCCCTCCGGAGTAGTAGTACATCGTCACAAAACAATAATATTATCGTTTCGCAGTCGCAGTCGGGCATGTCCTAGCGAATCCGAGACGATCACACTAACGGTTTTGACGCACGAGCCTTCGGTCGAGCTGTTTTCGTTCCGTCGGATCACTGCAATAACCCTCAGCAGCACAATACGTATATTTTAGATAAACAAATAAATACAAAGTGTTCATATGTTTAGTATCTAGTGTATAGACTGCGTACCTACGTTGTGTACTAGGTTGTGTGCCAAAGAAAAAAAAAACAACCCTAAAAACTGCCTTACATGTGCCGCTCACTATGTCGTGGTTCAATTTTTGCACGGAGAACCTCCAGAAAAGATGCTGTCGGTATCTACTGCAGCGGTACGTCGGACGATTTCTAGAGCACAAAATTGAACCCGATCAGCTGTCTATAAACGTATTGGATGGTGCTGTATCTATTGAGGATATTATACTCGACGTCCAGGTTAGTTGTCCATAGTTCTATTTCCCAGTATCATCTCTCCATCAGCTGTGTTTATTCCTCAAACAATGGATTTTTCATTCCTTTGTTGTATAATGTATTTTTCTAATTGCGTCATTATTCATTAATGTTTTTACTATTGATACATTATGTAACCATCTATATTTTATTCATTTTGTTAGTGGTACAAATAAATCAACTATATTTGCAATAGGTAATTCTTGTACACACCTGATTTATTTCAACATTTTTTTTTCTCAATTAATAAAAATATTTTTTTTAGAAAATCTATCCATACTTCCAACAATTAGTTAATCAGGAATATAAAGAAAATATTATTTGATATTAAATTTTTTATTTACAGGCACTGAATGATGTAGGAGATGAACATCAACTACCATTTGAATTTGTCGAAGGTAGTGTTGGCAAAATATCCTTATCGGTGCCATGGAGGAATATGCTCAAAGAGTCCAGCGTCATACACGTTGATGGACTCAGTCTTACTGTCAGGCCTAATGTGAAAGAAACTGAAGGTAAAGACAGTTAAATTAGTGTTTTAGATTAAGTTTGTACTAATCATAAACAAATTTTAGGAATTCCTAGTTCTATGTTAGAATCAGTTTGGTCGTCCATGTCAAATAGTGTATATTCTTCACCAGATAGTGATTACGAAGAAAGTTTTGACAATGCACCTGAAGCTGAACAAGTTTCTGGTATTGAAGTGTTCGCTCAAGCCATAGAATCTAGTAAGTTTAAATTAAATTAATTGGCAAATAATAATGAAATATTTTAATATTATTACATAATGTTTCAGTATTGAACAGAATAAAAGTGAAATTTTCAAATACTGTGATAAAGTTAGAATATACACCTGATTTTATGAAATTAGGATTAGGATTACAATTACATATTATAAGGTAAGTGATTGATTCATGTTTAGAATATTAAATTGTATTATTCCTTTTATTACAGTTTAGATTATATTGATGAAGTGGCAGATGAATCAAATGAAGGGATAATATATGATAGCTTAGCTTTTCTAACCAAGAAATTAGTGATCGAAGGCATTTTCCTACAGACATACGAGTTTAAATGCTCTAAACCTAATAATGAAGGACCTGTGAGTTATTTAAGTTTTCAATATGTGTTAACAGTTAAATTATTGTTGTCTGCAAGTTGTAAAAATATTTAAATTACAATGTTTATATTCAGATTTTAAGAACAAACATCACAGAGCCAATTACAATTGCTGAACTTACTGGTACTCAGGCTATTGGAATGGTACTTAAACATAATCCTAGTCTTCCTGGTCCAAAATTGAGCCTGGAAATAAATTTTGGGCCTCTAAATATTATTTGCTCTCCAAGACAATTGTATTTAGTCATAGAAATTTTACGTGGCATATCTAAGCCATTAATAGAACAAAAACAAAGTGCTCCTATTCAAAAATTAATGAGCGAGTCTGATTATAATCATATTGAACAAGATTTATTCAATCATGTTGAACCTAGATCTAATGTTGATGTAGGTTTGAGAGGAATGCAAGGATGGTCAAATTTACAAGGTAAGTGTTAATATTTTAAACATTTTAAACCTTTATCAAAAGTTAATTTTTGATTTGTATTTTTAGATGACGAAGAAGAATTTTTCCCATTACAAGGTGCTAAAACCAAAACTTTTGCACCAAGTATGAATTCTTCAATGACTTCCAGTATGAGTAGTGTAGCTAGCAGGTAAATTAATATATTCTTATAAATTATATTCAAATATTAATATTTTGCTTTCATTAGTAAATCTGATATGTCTTCGCGCCACACTAGGCATAGAAGTAGAGGTAAATACTTTTACTGTTTAAGTTATAATATTTTCTATAGTATATAAACTAAATGATGTTTATTTTAGGTAAAAATGAATGGTTAGGCGAAACAAATCATTTTAGTGTACATTTATCATCATTATGCGTGGTCTTGCTACATGAGGATATTCTTGCTGTTTGTCCGGAGACTGATGTTATCACTCAATGTTCTCTAAATGAGATGCGTAAAATATCTCATCAATACCTCATGGCTGTTCAAAATTCTGACATTATTAAAGATTGTGATAAAATTACTAAGTCTATTGAAAGAAATCATTTGAAACTTGTTGCTACCAATGTGACCATGGATGGTGATGAAAAAACTAACGAGACTGTGAAAAATGTTAATATAACAGCTTCAGGAGCTGATGTGATATTAATGGAAGTTCTTGTTGAAACTGTAGAAGATCCTATTCAGTATATTCCGGTAATATTTTTTTTATATTAATGTGACTATCAATAATCTTGTTTATTAATAAATGGTTGATATTTATAGATTTTAAAATTTGTCCAAAATGCTAAAAGTTCTCCTAAGATGTCTAAGACACTTGATCAGCCAGATATTCATATTCAATTTAAACATGAAACCAAGTCGACTAGATATTGTAATCCTGTATCTTCTGAAATAAAGTAAATATTTGTTATAATTAATTAAAGTTATGAATAAATAAATTATGTAAAAACTGTGTAATTATTGTTCAATTGTTCATTACTTCTGTATGCAGCTATTTACTTATGTATTTAATAAATACTATTTTTGAGAGGAGATCACATTAAACACTAATTTAGTACTATGTGTTTGCTGAATTTTTTGATACTCATTTCCACACATAGTTATTTAAAGTTAAGATTTAATGCTAATGATTATTATTTCTTTTTTCTGTTTCGGAAGGGCTTAATCATATTTTTTCCCTTTATAAATAAAATGTATGTACATATTACTATTATGTTAAATTCATTTTTAAGTCAGATTCCTGTTTTTATTTTTAGGAAATTCAAGTGAACATTATTCAAAATTTAATTTTTTTTTATTGCATCATTTATGTTCTAATATTTATTTTTTGTTTGTTTCAGAATTACTATGCAAGAAGCATTTTCTGAAGTAGATATTTCAATTATTAATCGTTTATCATCATATATTTACTGTCCAGATTTTAAAATCCCTAAAAAAAGTCCATTAAATGTATGCTGTTTGTATTATCTAAATCGCTATATTTTTTTATATAATATATGTTTTAATATTTCATTTTATTTTAGGTTTCTCAACATCAGTTTAATGAAGTTATTGAATCTGTTAATGATATAAATATAAGTTGTACTATAAATTTCAACTATCTGGTCATTAAGTTTCGGTATGGATATAATATTGAGTTATTGAGTTCTTCAACAAAATTGTCTAATGTTTCTATAAATCCTTAGGTTTCCTATTCCTGATTTGCGACCACTGAGTGATATTAATCGATTGCCCTGGTGGAAACGTATATTGAGAGATGATATTTTGTGGTTGTATTTATCTGATGCTGAAGGATCATTTACAAAAGTATCACAGCAAGCTATTACGACTGGTTATGAAATTCAATGTCGAGCTATCGAAGCTTTATTTCAAGAAGGAAATAGCAATAATAGAATTCCTATAGCTAAGTGTAAAGGACTTGATGAAGATTTAAAAGCTATCAGAATGGAAGCTAAACGTAGACCTAAGTAAATATCTTTTGATACATTATTATATCCTAAGTGTCGAGTAATATTACCATACATGGTAATATACAGTGGAACCTCGATAACTTGAACCTCTATAAGTCGAATTTTCGATAATTCGAAGGAATTCCTCGGCCCCAGCCTTACAATATATAATATGTGTGATAAATTTTCTTAATAATTCGAATTTCTCTATAAGTCGAAATATTTTTAGTTCATCTTGTGATTTTGTGAAGTCAAGATGGAAAAATATTGTTTTAAGTCTCTAGCTGTCGTGTCGGTGATAAAATAAAAATTATTAACAAAGTCAAATGAGAAGTGAAACGCAAAAAATATGTCGCGAGTGAATTCGGTATTTATCGACTATATTGAAGGATAAAGGCAAAATTATAAAATGAAGTATTTATGTTTTCAAATGAAAAAATATTTTCGATAACTCGAATTTTTTTTGGCACCCCACCGATTCGAGTTCTCGAGGTTCTACTTTAATTAATAATAAAATTAATAATAGTTGTTAGCTTTCAATAAAATCAATCGCTTATTTAAGTTAACCAACATTTTTCAATACTACCTTTAGATTTATTTTAATTCATTTTACTTAATATTAATAATAAATATAAATTATGTGATTTATGGCAAAATCATAAAAGTCATATTTGTTTGCATTTTTGATTTTATCAATAACATTTAAATTTAATAAAAAAAAAATTTTCCTTAGATTTGTGTTAAAATTATGCCCAGTTGTTAGCAGTTTGGATGAAACAAAAAGTGACAATTTAAATTCGGATAATAATATGACTAGTAGTGTTTATGTTGAAACTTGCAAAAAACCATCACCATTTGCTTCCAAAAAAATTATGAGACAAAGAAACCATCATTCTGATTGTAATGATCATGAACAAAAATTAGACGATGGAGAAGTACAAGTAGTTCCAGGTTCTAGAGAAGAAATCATGGAATTTGTTGAAAAGACCAATACTAATGCTAAGGTGTATTTAGACATAAATTTACCATGTCTATTTATCACATTGCCTTCTAAGCATTTATATGAAACTATTTATAATAGGTTTGTTATAATTTTTAATTAGTTTAAATATTATATAACACTATGGAAATTCATTCTTTTTTTT
Organism: Chaitophorus viminalis; assembly: GCA_025469195.1. Classification (NCBI taxonomy): domain Eukaryota; kingdom Metazoa; phylum Arthropoda; class Insecta; order Hemiptera; family Aphididae; genus Chaitophorus; species Chaitophorus viminalis. Next base: position 121,320 of record JAIPRK010000427.1, read on the forward strand.
AGATTTACAAACGATTTATTCTTTTGGTCTCCATTATTTCCTACTCCTATGTCACGTGGAGGTGATACAACCAAATTATCACATATATTGAATAAAACTCGTTGTTTTGCTCCTTGCAAATCTGGAATACAATTTGGTAAGTTAAATATTAATTTTTAATTTTTCTTAAAATTGTCATTAACGTAAGATTTTTACTTAAAGATTCGGAAAGTGAATCTGAAGATGAACTATCTGATGTTTATTATTCATGTGGGCAGTCTAACATGAACATTGCTGATCCACTGATTAAAAGAACTGAATTTTGCCTTAATTTAAATGTAGCACAAGGGTTGTTCACTATTGTTACACAGTCAAGAGTAATTATTATAATTCATTTTAAAATTAATGATTAAATTGAATTGAAAATCTAAAAATTTTATTCATAGAAATTATCATTATTATTATTTTTTTCATTTCTCCAAATTGTTTATTAAATAATTTATGAATTTTGATAGGATCGTTCTGGGAGAGTTATACCTCAACATTATGGTGAATTGCAAATCACATTTGAAGATCTTTATTTATACTTAGCTGCTGGATTTGAAAATACACCCAGACATAATTTTATCTGTGTCCAAGCTAATAAATTCTGTTTAAGTCATGAAAGTAAGGTTTATAAATTATTTGATTATTATTAGAAATGTTAAAAACATATTTATTTTTTTATTTTTTTTTTTATTATATAATGATAAAATATATTATGTATGAATTTTTTGCTCTAGACCTTTCCACCAATAGTGATAATTTTACTCCAAAAGAAGTCATAGTTCGAAAAAATAAGCTATTAAAACGCGTTTTATATAAAATACCTGATTGTATGGAGTTTAAAGAACGAACAAGTATAGACAAATCTGATATGTTGACTGTTGTGGTTGAAATATCTGTTTGCGATCACATAAAAGTAATATTTTTACATTATAGGTACAATTATGAAATTTATTTTATTTCAATATATTATCTATTTATAGACAATAAGAGTTGCAAATGAAATAAATGGTACTGCATTAAGACATATATCTAGTGCTGTTGCACAGAGTTGGTATTACCAATTATCAGATTTCTTTGATGTCGTGGATTATCCAGTCGCTGGATATGAATCTCCACACGTAGTCACCGAACTACATCAGCATATTACTGAATGTCTTATTGACTATAGGTAAATTGATTATTCGACTGTCAAATTTTATTTTTGCATTTGTTATTAGACCAATTTTACTTTTATAGGCCTCTTCATATACCATACCAATGTGTGCTTACTATTGGAAATTTTAGTTTATCAAGTAATATTGTTGCAAGATCTAAAGCATCAACCCTTCAAATAGTATCCGAAGATGTTGCATTCTTTATTTCAACCCATTTGACCAAAGCTGAAAATGTTGATTTAATATCCAATTATATTTGTGTTATGGATTTGGGGGTTTTTGAACTTTCTTTAAAACTTAGCAAGAACTCAAAACAATCAAATGTTTTGGTACAGCCTGAAGTTGATTTGAGAATGGCTGTCAATGTTATACATATAAGAACATGTGCTGACTCTGCATTTGCTTTTTGCCGTATACTTAGTTATATAGCTTCCGATGGTGATAAAATTGCTATAGAAGAGGAAATAACCGAGTTTGAAGGAGTAGAACAAGAAGAACCAGTTCTGTTAAATCAAGTTGATTCTGATAATAATTCATTATCTAGTCTTATTATGGAAGCTATGAATGAAGAAACTACAAATGTTAAGAAATCTAAACCCGTAAATACTGCTCAAAAACCTAGCTCAAATAGAGTTGCAAATGAAAGTGAAAGTAACAAAGGAATTGAAATCTTTTATTTCCCGGATGAAACCAATAAAATAATCACTCCATTAGATGTTGAACAATCGCTGGAGTCTGAAGATGAAGATGATAATATCGAAAAAGAATTTTGTTTCGTTGAACATGAAGTTGGTTGCGGATCGATGGTGAGAAAATTGTAAAACTTAAATTCCTGTTAATATATTAATTTGTTCTTTCATTTATTAAAAGGCTCAAAGCAATATCCCAGAAGTACGAATGTTGACAGACACTCAAATACGTTTGATTAATAATTATTTTAAGCCTCCAGTTGGAAAAATTGATATGCTCCAGGCTCCTAAAGAATATCCTATTCCTGTAGTTAGATATACATTACGAGAAATGACTCTAATTTGGCATATTTATGGTGGAACAGATTTTGGTACCAAAACTATCCATAATGAACTGACAAAACATGTGTCAATAGTGTCGGAAACGTTAGTGAATTGTATTATATATAATTTAATAATTGACATTCATAATTAAATTATTGATTGTCTGTTTAGAAATTCATGTCCAACTTCTCCAAATACTCTGAGGCCTTCTCTTTCACGGTATTATTCTCAAACCAATATAAATGCACAGGTATTTTTTGTTTTTAAAAATCAGTTTTCACAAATGTTGTCTACAGCGTTAATAAGAGTTATTGTTTTGTTAATTTTTTACGTAAAATTAGAAAAATCCTACTTCCAATAAAAATAAAGGATCAGCCAAGATTTCTCAAGCTAGGACGAGATTTTGTTGCAGTGTTTTACCCACCAGTTGGCAGGCAAAAGGTGGTGCTGGACGGCAACATCATGTGTTAATGCAACTTCAATTGAATAAGGTATGTACCTCATTGTCAATTTATAAATTTGAAAATACAAATAAATGTATATTGTTTTTAGGTACGATTCCAACAAGAAATTTACCCTTCTCACACAAAACATGCTATGAGGCAAGTGATTTTGATACAAGACTTTGAAATTCGAGATAAACTTGCGTCCTCTAACATAAACAAATTTTTGTATCTCTATTCAAGTGAAGCAATGCCAAAACAACATGATGCTAATATGGTGAGTAACTTTGATTGTATTTGCAATTTTAATTTTTTTTTGTTTTAATTATATAATTAATTAATAATTGTATATAAAAATATCAACAGCTTGTTGCCAAAGCTGCTCATACACGACCTGACTCAAATTTAAAAACTCAAGAGTGTTGCATCAAGGTGTCTATGTTACCATTAAGACTTAACATTGATCAAGATTCATTGATTTTCCTGATCTCATTTGTTAACCAATTTAATTCGCTCAGTCAAAAAACCAAAGACGGTATTATTATTATTAACAGGATTTTTAATTTGTTTTTCATAAATTTTTATTTTGTAGAAATATTAAGTGAGAAGAAAATACCCATGAAAATAGAAGAACCGATTATGACATTAGGAAGTTCAAATGATAGTCAGCAGGATATTATACCTAATCCATTAATACAGTTAAATGATGAATTCGATGAACACTTTGGGCTAAAAGACACACTTGATATACCCAAGCCAGAAGCGGGAACAACTGCGAATGATTGTAAAACGCCTGTTTATATTCGACAATTTGTGTTTTCTCCAGATGTAACCATACGATTAGACTATGAAGGTAGACATATCGACTTTAGCCAAGGCTCATTAAATGGTTTACTAATGGGTTTGGCTCAACTAAATTGCTCGGAGATCACATTGAAACGTATCGTTCACAAGCATGGGTGAGAAGAAATAATTGTCCTATTTTAAGATCATAGTTTATTTTGGCTATTGAATATTTATAAAAAGATTTTATTATTTTTTATTTTTATAGTTTACTTGGTTTTGACAAACTATTAACGTATGTTACCCAAGAATGGTTACAAGATATAAAAAAACACCAGCTTCCATCATTGCTTGGCGGTGTTGGTCCGATGTATTCCTTTGTCAGATTGATACAAGGCATTAGAGATCTAATACAGCTTCCTATTGAACAATACCAGAAAGATGGGAGGATAGTTAGAGGTTTGCAAAGAGGTGCCAATTCGTTTACTACATCCACAGCTATGGCTGCTCTTGAAATAGCTACTCGAATTGTAAATCTTATTCAGGTTAGTAATGATTATATTTTAACAAAACCAAAAAATGTATTGATATTAATGTTATTTTTTTTTCGTAGAGAGTGGCAGAAACTACCTACGATATGGTAAATCCTGGACCTAGTATGCGGCAACTAAGGTTACTAGAATCTAAAAAGAGAAATCGTCCTAATAAACGATCTCATCCTGCTGATATTCGAGAAGGAGTAGCTGCAGCATTTACATTGGTCAAAGAAGTTAGTATTTACACACTGAATTTACTTTTATTACTTGAATATTATAACATAACAATTGATTATTGAAGGTTTAAATATGTTAATGTATATTTTTGGAAAACCTTCCAATTCCTAATAAATTCTTAATGGCATAACAAAAATTTAATTATGGTTTAATATTTGTAATAAAATGTAATAAGTAATTAAAATATATGAATATTTTAACCCTTCAGCATGATGAATGCCTTTCAAAATAATAGTTGATTGTGAAAGTATAAATTAAATCAAATCTGTTCATTAGGACACATTGTTAATGAGTAATGGTAAAAAGAGAATAATTTGCTCCACATTTAATTTTTCTAGTAGTTTTTAATAATTTAAGAAGTCTCATAAATCAATAACATTCTTAGAAATACTTATTTAAAAGATCATCAGAATTAGATAACATTATTTCAGTATTTTATTTTTAAATTTTTTCTTAAGGAATTTATAGGTTATTAGGTTGTAAACCCTAGTGGATTAATCGATTAATTTATTTGTTAGTTGACTCGTAGTAGCAAAGCATAAATTAATATGATATTATTTCAGGGTATTGGCGAAACTGCAGAAACTATAGTTAGAGTGGCAAGCGAAGAGCACGAAATCAAGGGTACTGCTGGTATGGTTGGTGGTGTCATGCGGCAAATACCTCCTACAGCCCTTACACCAATTATACTTGCCAGTCAAGCTACATGCAATGTTCTTCAAGGCGTTCGTTGTCAGTTGGCACCAGATGCACGCGTCGAAGCAATGCAGAAATGGAGGTGTGATTAAACATTGATCTACATATCAAATGACCAAAATTGTCTATAATATATATATATATATATATATTATTTATATATACATTCATTCATATATTTTTTAATGATGTTTGTGCTTTTTTGTATCCAAAATCAAAACAATATTTGAATATAGTAACATAATATATTTTTGTGAGTTCGACAGCACCTACGCAATATTTTTTTTCTCAACAATCATATTGAATGATCGTACAAGATAACTGAGACATTATAACTTATATATATATATATATAGTAAAACAAATATGCAATATATTTTTTTCTAATTCTAGTGCCATAATTCTGTGGTTTTAATATTTTTAGTCTGCTTAAGACATAAGTGTTTTGATTTGTTACATGTTAAATTTTATACTATTAACCAGATGTTTATTTATAATTTTGAACATTTTGTACAAAAATAGGAGAGAAAAAAAAACAAACAAATAAAAGTCATTTATTTTGATGATTATATTGTTTTGCATTTATTTATTCGTTGTTATGGTAAAACATTGATAATGCTCACAGTTTTGATGGGAAAATTTATTTATGTTTACAATTAAGGCTACCCATTAAACATATTTATCGAGGTGAACCAAAATAACATACATCAGTGATAATATTACAAACACGGCTGCAGATAATAATATTATTATCTATAGCCGTAGTCTTAACAGTGAGGCTAGATTATGTACCTACATGGAAAAAACTTGCAGTGATATAAATACTGAAAAACATAAACTAAGTACGGTGATGAAAACATGATTATTGTTGGATAAGATTCCTGAACTCTATACATGATATATCAATTATTACTACTAACTATTATAATAATACAACCATTTATACCCCGTAGTCCATAGTAAATGTTTTAACAATTTTTCTTCCAAGCGCATTCGTCGTTAGCTTTCCATGCACCACTACCATCTTCATACTGTTCTTTCTTAAAAATGGGAACAGTTGTTTTCAGTCTATCAAGCATGAATGAGACAACTTCTTGTGCGTGTTTTCGATGAGGAGAAGATGCAGCAATTACAACACCGGCTTCACCGACTTTCACTTCACCAATCCTTACATAGAATGCTTGTTACCAATTATTTTTGTATTTTTAAATTTAAACTATTCATAAACAATATTGTGACGGTAAATTTTTCATTACCTGTGATGTATTGCGATGTTCACAACTTCTGGCCATTTTTCCCTAGCCAAATCTGTGATGCTTTTCATTTCGTTTAAAGCCATCGATTCATAAGCTTCATAGAATAATGTTTTCACTTTATTTCTATTAAACTGTTCCCTAGTTGTTCCGATAAATATTGATATTGCTCCACACTGGGGAGAGTTCACAATATTCATAGCGGAACCAAGGTCCAGCTGAGAACTAACAATTTTTAAATCATTCATTTTTTTTTAACCTGAAAATACGAGTTGAATTATTTTATGCAATTCATCACACCTAGTCTTATATACAGCCAATTACCTCCACTTATCGGTGGAATGACTGCTACAATATCATCATTTATCAAAGTAATTTCCAAACTATCGGATATATAATTTTCGTTTACAGCTATTATAAGCACGTCTCCTATAGATATCAAATTGAACTTGTTTACCAATATAGAACGCAACTCATGACCACACAGAGTTTGTGGAATTTTAACAGTAGTATTGTTCAATTTAGCTAACTCTCGAGCTTGAGCGAAAAATATAATCTTAACAGTCACTTCAGTCATCACCTGTACAATAAAAAGTTTTTTTTTTAATTTCAGATATATATATTTGATAATAGCAACTTCTAACAAGAAAATTATTAAAATTCAAATAAACTTAACTGGTACATAGATAATCAAAAACTTGAGTTTAGAAAATATTTAAATTTACTCATTTTTATCAAACTGTAAGTGAATAAGTGTTGAATTGGACAGTTTAATACTTATAGTTGAAATGCAATAATTTTAAGATATTAAAAAAAATTGTCATAATTATAATTTTGGTTTATTAACCAATTTATGGTTTAAAAAATGTCAGTCATGAAAAGTACATATTTTTAATTTTTAACTTACTTATGTATTTTTTAATAATTAAGGATTAATCTTGATTTGATATTTATAGAACTCACTTAGGTAAAACATATTAGAAATAAATATATATTTTATTAAATACTAAAAAAAAAAAAAAAAACTACTTATTAAGAAATAATAATAGGTAAGTACTAAGAAATGAAAAACTAAAATGTATAACATATGATTAAAGAATTTATTAAAGTAGATAATTAATATAGGTACTTCATAGCAAGAGATAATTTTGAATTTAATCTCAACACAAACAAATATTTTTTTCTAATCTAAGAATGGACTATCTTTAAGTAAGAATAACATTGGTAAGTTGATTAAATACTAGTAGTAGTACTACTTATATTATTAACATCACAAAAATTACAAAATCAAAACTAATATAACATGTTTATAGTAAAATTACATTGGGGGGGGGGGAAATGTTAAAACTACAATACCTATTACCATTGATTTTATAAAATCAATGTTATTACCTACAATAATATGTACCTAGTGTAAATAAATATTATGATTTCAAAAGTCTTGCAATTGTTAAAATTATTGCTTATTAGAGTATATTAGAAAATTACCAAATTTAAAGATGAAAACATAATATATGAATTCTCATATTATGTAAATAGATATTGAAAATGTGTGTGCATACTTAAACATTTAGAAGGAAGGGCGTTAGGGGAAGCGAAATGTAAATGTTTTCAAGGCCATATTTTATTGGACGTAATTTAATATAACGTGTTATGGCTACTAAAAAAAGGTACACATCAGACACCAAGAGAGAATAGAAATATATAATATGACACAATATTTCCTGGATCATATGGTAATAATAACTATCCTAAAACAGAAATGTAGAAAAATGTAACAAGTCCTGGGAGCTTGCGCAGTTGATAATTGTGTTCACGTGGGCTGAACTGGACATTAAAACTTTAGCACAGACACCCCATCGTTTCAGCAACGTGAAAGAATGTAGAACCACCGTGTAAGCACAAGTCGTGTGAAGTAATATGCAGGCGGATGTGGGGTCGCTCGACAGCATATTATTGAAAATTCGGAAACGATCATGTGCAGTGAACAGGTCCAGATTGAACCGACGAGGTAGGTACCGGGAAAATCTCGGTGGGCCGAAAATGTTAACCCCCTCGTCAAAATTCAATCGAATCTCCACCTATGAATGGGCCGAATCTTTGCAAAAAACTGACACGGATTTAAAATGTTGGAGGGCCGAAACTCGAGAAAGGTCGCAATCCGGCGGCGCTGCGAGCGGATGTCGCGGGGTGTACACTATGACTATAATAAGATAATGTCATTGAATCAAACGGACGAAAACGTTGTTCTGTACTCACCTCGGTGGCAGCGACGGACACTGCAGTTGTGCGCTCGTTCAGTTCTCGTGCGGCAGTATCGTCGTGGTCATCGTAACGAATGGTCGGGCGTTCACGGTCCAACCGGACGCTATGGTACGGCTTCAGGACTTCCGGAAAGTTATGCAACGCACACGGTAGGCGACCTGTTTATTATTACAAGACATCACGAACAGTTACGTTGTACCACGGGGGACGCACAACGATAGACTGAATAATTAGACATAATAATATATTAATCATAAATTATTTTGTTCTACGATTCCGTGTGGACCAGGATTTCGTTCTCAAATCTGGGACCCAGGCCCGGATTAAGGCGTAAGCTGTGTAGGCTGAACCTATACACAACCACGGATTTAGGGGCACGGGCACCGCATACTACCTATAGCCTGATGTTATTTTTATTTAAACATCGGAAATTTGAAATAATAATAATCAATGCGTTCTGTCGTGCGGTCTACTATCACGCGTTCTATTATTAAATTGTTATTTTTCCGTAGAACCGGTCGCACACCGATTATGTGTGCAATTTGGAGCCGCAGGCTGAGGAATCAAGAACTCTCCCTCTCCCAGAAATTACAGGAAAAATAGATTTTATTAGAAATGTTTATTATGTAATCATTGATACTCTTAAATGTCAACTTAGTTCAAGAAGACAAGCTTATGAAAAAATGTCAGATATTTATGTATACGCACATTGTATAAAACACCGAGTTCTGTTGTTGAAAATGCGCGTCCACATATGTAGTATGCAAACACGAAACACAGCACACGCACATCAGGCATGTACACAGGGGGGTGTTTTGGGTGTTCAAACACCCCCCGAAATTTTTAGTAATGTATGTAGGTATACATTATAAGATTTTCATGGTAAAATTCCATTTGCTTATTGAAAAAAGTTTTGATTTTCAAAAACACGCACATACACGGCATTCATTAAAAACATAGATAATGTGAATTATTTTATTGATGATGTTGAAAATTCAACCTTGCTTATAGACGAGTGTATTCTTTTTCAAAATTAATTTCTACGGATAAAAGTGTAAAATCTGTTCTCCCTATGTATAAGTACATGAGTACCTACATCAAGACCAAAGAACTAGAATGTATGTTTCCAAATTTAGAAATAGTTATACTTAAGTATCTTTGTATGCAGCAGTTTCAAACTGCTTAGATGAGAGGGCTTTTTCTATCCTTAAAAGAGTAAAATTATATTTGAGGTCGACCATGAAGGAGGAAAGACTGAATGCATAGCAATATTTAGCATTGAAATAGAATTGGTTGTAAAATTAGATTTTAATGATACTATTAACGCATTTGTCCACAGCGCTTGACTTGGAAAAATTAAAGTAGGGGGATTCTATTAAATATTAGCTATGCCCCCACACCCCTCATTAAATCATATAAAAAATATTTATGAATAATCAAATTAAAAAAAAAGAATCAAATGGACCTCACTCAATCTGTTGTACAATAGTGTGGAGTGCACCTCGTTCATAGGATAGGTCATTAGGTACAATGAATTTGTTAAATTTAAATGCAATGATAGGTATCATTGTATATAAATAACGATTCTGAACGGAGATGATATGTTGGTCTAGAATAGGTATATTATATAATATATTAAGTTATATTTAAATTAAAATGTTATGTCAATATTTGCTTTAAAAAAGTTTAAAAAAAATAATTGTGCCAATGGATTTCAATAATTTTGAAATGATAGTAACAAAATCTTCTGTGGAATCTTCTAAGTATTCAATTTTCAAGTATTTTGTACCAGCCAATTGTTTTAATTTTTTTTTTTTGCCTATAAGTTGCTTAATAATCAGTACCTATAATATTTTGAACAAAATATAACAAATAAAATGCAAATCTTAACACGCATAATTTTGAAACCAATAGATTCCATCACTCCGTTCAGAATCTAAAACCAAATTCATATATTAGTTATATGGTTATAATATTTATATGATCTATAGCGGTGAGCAAAAAATAATAAAAAATGGGCAATATCAACAACAAAGATCATATTAAAGATTTATAGTATAATATATTTTATTGGTTTTTCACTGTTGATTTGTAAAACCTTTTTCCAGGGTCCTCAGGAATATTTTTTCTAGGGCCTCGCAAAATCTAGCGCCGGCCCTGTTACCTACTATTTAACTAGGCATAATGTACCTTTTTGCTCTGCGCTTTCTGCGCGTGGTGTATTTTATGCAACACGTTTCTCGACTTTTAACTATTTAAGGGCGATTTCATAAACTCCCCCCTGGGAACGCCACTGTCGTACATCAAATCATCGAGTTTAACTTGGTAACTCGCCGGTTAAGGTTAATAAGAATTGTCCGTGGCACGTTATACATTTCTGGTGGATAACGTGGAAGAAATACTAATGTTCTTCTTTCAACTAGTACTCCAAAGTCCAAGTGCATGATTATTATTGGATCGTTATTAGTAGGTACTTAGTACCTAGGGAATGGATTTGAATTGCATTTTTTCCTGAACGTCCGAAAACGTTGATTTTCAAACACAAAGTTCATTTTATACCGTCAAGGAATTAAAAAAATTAAATTTTTTTTTGCATTTACCTTATTTTTAAAACTTTTTTTTTTACTTTTTAGAGCATTTTGTTGATACTTTATAGTGCACTTCATTGTTTTAAGTTTTTTTTTTTATATTAGAATGAATAAGATTTGATAAATATGGACTTAAAATGAATTTATTAATTGAAATTCAGAATAAAATTAAATATTATTTATTATGATTTTACAAATCAGATAGTATGACTCCAGCTACAATAGCTACTTAGATATCTATATACATACAACATACATACAAGCAACTAAATAAATATAAGCTATTTATCTAAATCATAATTTCGTAGTGCACAAAATTATAAGTAATCAAGTAAAAAAACAAGTATTTTTTCAATGTTATAAATAATTTTAGTGAAAAAATGAAGGCAAGACGACTATAAGATATTAAAAACGAGGTTTTATCAATTAAAAAATATACCTGTTTCTCCAGCTGTAATGTCAGATGACAAAATCATGGGGTTTTTTATTCATATTTTTTGCCATATTAGTAAATATATTCAGAATATTCAAAATCGTCTTAATTAAAGCCAAAGGAAATGTGTACTTGAATTAATTTATTCTCTGTGGCTATAACTTATAGCATTAAAAAATTTAAAACCAATTAAATTAAAATTCACGTCAATCCAAATTTCCAGTTTTGTAGCTTTTCAGTATAAATGCTACTTTCTTTTTCACCAATTGGAGTTTCCTGAGTAATATTTAGTTTAATTTGTTATTTTGACATGTACAAAATATCATGAATCTATTTAATTAAAAAGTGTTGCCCTCAGTATTTGTTTTGATTAATCAATATTTTTATATCCAATAAAGGTATAAAAAGGTGAACAGGTTATCCAATATTAATATAAACATAAAAACACAAAAATTAAAATATTCATCATGTTTATTTGTACAAAGCTTATTCTTAAATTATCACACTTGTAACATTTTGTATAATCTCAATTTTATATTATTCAAAATAATTTAATCATTTATCTATGCAAACTTCCTTAAGTACCTAATACAGGCGCTGTTATTCATTTTATTTTTTATATAAAATCAAATGTAGTAAAACAATTAATACAGCAGCCGTACATATTATGTGTGTATTAATCTGATTGGTTATCACCAGTTATGGCACCATATAATATTATGCATTAAATAGACGATAACATGACTAATAGACTAAGGGGTTTGTCTTTTGATTAAAACAATTCTTAGTGATTCAGAAAAAAAATAAAAATATAATTATGTGTCTGTCATAAGGAGCATAGGTTACAAGCAGCATAGTCAACATTTTTAAAACAATATTTGTAATATTATTATTTTCAGTTTCATTATATAGTTTTCAAAGTTTAGTAAGCTAAATATTTGGTTATGATTCATCACTTATTTTCGCTACTGATGAATGGAATATACATATAGATATAATTTTAGGATTATTGGTTTCTGATTATTTTAATATATAATGTAATACAATATTATTTCAATATTATACTCTTACAATACCATCAAACTCAAATTAACTATGGTTATACAATTGAATTGTGTTGTTTTTTTTCCATTTAATTATACAAAAACTTTTCAAAAATATGGATTCAATTTACCATTTTAATTTTAAGTCTTATTTGAAAATCAAAAATAATATGTTTACATGAGCTCTTCTACAATAGGCAATACAACATAGTTACAACATTATACAGTTAATTGCTTTCTAAAAATGTCAAAAAATATTAAAAAAATATTGTAAAATAATAGCATAAGTAATAAATATTTATAAAAATCATGAGTTGTCTTTCGTTCAAATCATCAATTAATAGGAATGAAGAAATTAATTACAAAATTAAATAGATATTATTGATGATAAATTAAATGATTGCAAATCTATACACAAACAATTTTGACAATGGAACAACGGTAAAATTGAGTATAAAAATATATATTGCTCAAGTTGCATAATCCATACAACCTTGGCATATATAATATAGTGCAAACAACTGTGTAATAAAACAAATCAAACAATGTAATTATCTCATTAGTTAAATATTAGCATTGAAAAGCTTATAAATATTTAAAAAAAAACACTTGTACTTCAGTAACCTATCTCTGGTTCTCAATGGTTTCTTTAAGAAATTAAAAAAATAAAATCCTTACAATCAGTTCCTTTAAACAATACATTTTTGTTAAAAAAAGAAGTAACGAGAGAAAACAGCATTGTTTTAAATATGTTTATGTAAACACAGTATGATATATTATTATGTATATAAATTATTGTTACACATTCTAAATAATTAGCGCATTATTTTTATAATAGATTCTTTACATATCATATCTTAAATATACAATGACAAAGAGAAATGAAGGAATGATTCAATACATTGCATACAAAATTATTTTCAAATAATCTTACAATTATAATCATCATATGCTATTAATGTGTTATAATGAGTAGAATAATTATTGATAAATATTTTTGTAAATAACTAAATTGGACAAAGATTAATTATTTGAAAAATAAAAATACAGTGAACCTCAATTGTCTAAACAGTTTCTCTATAGTATCTATTTTTTTATAAATCAAGATAGATTACAAAAAAAATATACCTACAGAATATTTGTAAAGTTTTTTATACTATTTGAATATATAATTTATTCATAAAGTATATATAATATTTATCATCAAATACATCCTATAATAAGTATTATATTTTGCCATGTCACACAGAATTCATATATGATTAAACAATTTTCTAGAAAAATTTAACTGTTACAGTTTAAGTGTTGAATTCTCTTATTTTATAAAATAGTAGTTCATGAATTACTTGCAAATGTTAGTTAAAGTATAAACAATATATGAAAATATTATGCTTTAACTAGTAAGTTATTTCATAGAATATCTAGTTATTCAACACAGTTTATTTGATTTTCGATAAAGTATAAAATACATTTAAATTAAAAATATTTTATAATATTTAGTTTAAAATTACACAATTTGGTTTTAATAAACAATTTTTAATACTAATATACAACTTTATTTATTAAATCTGATTAATTTAAATTAATTGTAAACTATATCTATTAATATTTAAAATAATAGTGTGGAGACTGTTGACGAACCAATTGCACTGATTATGTGTGACTTAAAACTATTACTTAACTTTAAACCTTATTCTTACCATCATACAATATACATAAATGAACATTGCCATCACCGACAACAAGAACATCAGTCTTATTTGATTTATCCATTATGTTAGACAACAGGAATGACAATATTTCACATTAACGAAGTGAGCCACGGGAATGTACAAAATAACTAGTTAAAGTACAAATTATATACATTACCTACATATTTAAGGTATTTCATAAGCTGATTCAACACTTTAACTGTAATATATCTATTTTTATTTGGCAAACAACTGATATATATATATATATTATAGTTATCTTTAAAATTTGAAAAAAGTTCAGATAGTGGAAAATTAGGTAATCAGTTTCTTTAATCGTGGTTTAGAGAATATAGGGTTGAGATGACCAAGGTTTGGATAATCAAGGTTCTACTGTATTTATATTTGATTTTCTGATTTGAGTCATTTTCCCTAAATGATGAACTGTGATCAAAAGAAAATACAGTGAAACTTCTTTGAAATAGAATAAATGGCATGGGATTAAAATGTTATTTCATTTTCAGCTCATCAAGTATATTACACATAATGTAATTGTAACAAGACCAAATATAATTTCTATTAAGACAAGTTTTTTTTATAATACAGAGCTGTCTTTAACAAGTTTCACTGTATAGGGAAGACATTAAATTAATTTTTACATCATTCTTACATAATAATATGACAATCACAATTGAATCTTAATCTTATGAGTAATGACTATTATTATCAAATTATAACCATGCTGTGTAATAATATTACCTTGGCAATAAACATAACTAAAAGTTTTACATTGACTTCAATCGACTAGAAAGTTCATTTCAGAGCAGCACATTATTATTATCTATATTTTTTGTGACCTTTTTTTATTTTTAAGCAAAATTGTTAATGAAGTTTTATACTAAAAACAAATTCAAAAATATGCATAAGCCTGTTTCAGAAATGGCATTTTTTATAAATAAATAACATTGTATATGACTTAGTTACTAACTCTGAAAATTATAGAAAAACAATTGTATAAGTTATTTATTTTTATGTCAATATAAACTTATTAGTTACGCTTGTTGTATATTTAAAAACATCACTGGGCGTGTGAATTCACGCCAAATAATCTAACCAACAGTGACATTTAAAATATACCAAAAAAACTTACAATCTAATATATAAATAATGTAGTAGTTATCGAGCTTTAAAACTAACTAATAACAATTTCTGTACTATATATAAATAAAACTCTTGAGCGTGATTGTGGTAAGGTATTACACACAAATGTTGAAAATTATACATCACCCAATAAAAAATAAATAATAAACAAACAAAAATAAATAAAAATAATAAACAAGAAAATAAATATAAGAGTTGGTTCAGGCCATAGACATAATAAACATTTATTACAATATTATGTCTATGAGTATAAAAGGCCTTTACTTCCATAATATATAGGAACTTTAGCTAGTTCTTCAATGTTATAAATACAAACTGCTGAGTGTCACCATTGGCGGTTTACCAAACGCAAGCACAATTCATGATCACGTACATCACCCCAGCCACCATTTCCCTTGCGCAATACTTTTTTCTTGATAGGCGCATAGGTTACTTCCAACTTATCTGGAAATAAATATTTGTACACGGAACTGAGCAATTTTTGAACTTTGGCAATGAGTGCCATGTCAAAACAACTTTTTTTATGATGAACACCACTAAAGAAAAATACATACATTTTATTATTTACATATAGTTATTACTTCTCTAATACAATCACTTACCATTCACCTATGTGAAATACTCGAGGTGCTTTAAGGACAAACACTTTAAATTCATGACTAAGACAATTATTGGATACACTCTGTAGACTCCAATCCCAGTTGTAATCATCATACTTGCAGAATGTATCGGCACAATCAACAAATTGTTTCCAAACTGTGCGATTGTATGCCATACCCATATTATGTTTGCTACTAATCCATTGAGATATTTCAGCCTAAAAATTTAGATATATAATATAAATAATACTTACATTAAATAATTAGCTAATTATCATTTTTTTGGTTTTTTTAATGAAAACAAATAATTTATCATTAAATCTACATGCTTATAAAAACACTTATAAAAGTAGCTATGGTAATTTTTGCAATTACAATACAATATTAAATAAATTAAGGAATTCCAGAATTAACTAATGTTAACTAAATAAAAAAAACACATTTTATAACAAACTCAGAAAAAAGTAAAACCACTCAAATACAACATACCATTATTAATAAACTAGCTGAATTACCCGGCTTTACACAGAACAGTCTTGGCTAGGGCATACGTAGTTTTTAATGGAATACCACCTACATTATTTAAACTATTATAGTTTTATAGCTAATATGTTATTAGTTGGCCTAAATTTCTTTTTGATAAAATTTCTTACCCGTAGCTTGAACCGTTCCGGTAAAGGGTATTTTTTTTCATACTGACCCTACCTTTTATTTCTTTTACCCCTTTGGAGATTGAATTTTGAAAAATCTCCAACAATTATTATTATAAACATCTAATTTGTATTTTTATATACTATATTATTAATTTACACCACAATTATTTACCTATACTTCAATTATTGTAAAATTTTAGAATCTACATAAAATATTTCCCATAGGTACCTTAAGTTAAAATAATATCAAATTGAAAATTGGAATTAATCAAGATACGCTGTAGTGTAATAGTTTTATATATCATAAAACGTAACTACTAACTCCATTTCATATTTATAAATTATAGCTATAGTCGTTCTGGCTAGGCCATTTATTCAATTTCCTCCCTTTACCCTTCCAACCACCTGAGGAGCTGTCAGCTGTATTTGGAAAAATAATTCATCTTAGTGCTACCTTTTTTTTTTTTTTTTCTGTATCTTACCCGATTTTAATCAACGATATTAGGTATTTAGTTGTTATTTTGGTTGTCATAATGACTTGGTTACAGGAAATTTTTATTATAATAATTATTACAAAATAATAAAAAATTATAACGTAGGTATATATCACGCGCGTCCGAACTGGTGGTAGTATTTGCGTGCAAGTCAAATGAATATTTTATATTGTTTATAGTTCGCGTGCACGTAAAAATGTGTATATAGGCACCATGGCAAGGCAATGGAGAGATAACTCGTAGATAGAATTTTGTTTGTTTATGTTATTGGTGTGCCTTCATAGTTCGATTATATAATCGAAGTTTGGTGTACGCGCGATGCATGAGATTATTTTTATCAATTAACTTTTCGGAACAATAATCTTATCCACAGAACAGACAAAAAGGATAGGTTGCAGGTAGCTGGAAATCCGCCGGTTGCCGTGCAGCACAATACGTATTGGCGGTGAATAATTATAATATTGTTAATTACTCCACTTAAACTAAAAATTGTTGAAAATCTTTTCTTAAGGCACGGTGAAAATATGTGAAGAACCTCTATTCCAAATGCAAGTTCGTACGTTGCGTAGTTTTTGAGTTACAGCGATCAGTGAGTCAGTGATATTTGGATTTTAAGTGTATAGATAGATTATGAATTTAGTTGCGACTTGCGACAAACCAAGACTTATTTTAAATGAACAAAAACTCTTCGTTATTTAAATTTGTAGTTATAGTTACCTAGGTACTAAGATTCGTTAACTAAATGAAACTAAAGACCTACTTCTATATATTTTAATATTTCATTATCAATAGTTAAAATATACTTTTCAAAAATTGGTTTATTTCTTTTTCATGTTTAATAACTAAATTATTATTAATTAGAATTTGAAGTTTAAAAGTTGTAGTACCTAAATAGATATGATTTTATTTTTTTTTATTAAATTTCAACTAATGTATGATATATTAATTATTACAGTGTTGTTTATTGTAATTTATCCATAGTTTTTTTAATACATGCATGGATATAATAAATTACAAATGAAACATGATAGTTTGAATTATTATATTAGTATAAACATTTTAAGCTTATAAAATAAATAGTTAATGGCAGAAAATCATTCCACTATTCAATATGTTGGTATTATATTGTTCAGTGTTAATATTATTTTTTTTTTCCATAAACATATTTAATACATAGATATTTTGATGTATTTAATAGATTTTATATGACTCTTAATGCAAGGATAGCAAAACAGTAAATACTATAACATGATAGAAAATGTATATTACAAAAAACAAAAATAATGCAAGCTTGTATAATCTGTAAGTTCTGAAAGATAATTCCTTTGAAGGTTTATTATAACTTGTCTGGGTAAGTTCAAAGTGATTTTTAATATAGGGCTATTATTACCATGTGATCTTCCATGCATCTTGAATATTTATTACTCAACTACTGCATTTTACTAAAGAAATACATTGATATAACAAAAAAAATTTAATTTTATTGAAGGTAATATAAAATGTTTTTAAAAAAATATCAAATAGAATTTTTAATTAATTTTAATAATAAAATAGTTATAAAATAACACGCAAACATACATTTGTAATAATTAAAAAAAAAACCAAATGTCCTTTACAATGTTGTTCGGTATGTTTTATTTATGAATACGCTTAATGATCTTTTAATACATTAGCAAATACATTGACTAAGTAATCAATTTTGAGAAAACTGAAAATGATGACCTACTATTAAACCCTGTATAAATATTATTAGTCGTATTATACAGGCAATCAATAGTATTAAGTAAAACAACACACAATTGGCGAAATAATCGCATGTCATGTTGGAATGTAGGTAATTTAAAGTTTTGTATAAATGGTACGGTTCGTCCACAAATTAATTGTATTTTTAATTTATCATTTGCATAAAAAGCTTAAACATCGATAAGTTAAGTACCTTTTCTTTATAAACTAAATGTATTGAAAAACTGAATAACGGTTATTCATGGACTACGCATAATTAATAATTACTTACAGTCCAAGGTTAACAGCACTACAACACCTAAATTACCATATAGGTAGGTACCTATTCATGAAAATAGATTAATTCCGAGTAGAAAGTATACAGATGATCTTAATATTGATTCTCGTTGCACATAGGAGTATGCGTTTAAAATGATTAAGGTAGGCATTAGGTAAAATCAAATGACAAGGCGATTCTGCAATAAATACATTTTTTCTATAAAAGTATTATAAAATAGCACTTAATGTTATTAATACAATGGAAGCATGCAGATATTTCAAATGTTAAATCAAACAATAAACAATAAAAGATATATTTTTTCAGAAGAACAACGCGGTAGTAGGTAATTTGAAGTAAAATGAAAATGGTTAGCAAGTCATGCAGAAAAATAAAAATAAATTGTTTAACCTTATCATAATGTGAAAATGAAGGAACTATTTTAAAACTCCAAGATGGCGGTGTTAATTCCGCTGCAAATATTTGCTGTCGCCGTATTACCCTCAAAATATCCTTCTATAATTTGACGATTTTTTATTTATATATATATATACATTTAAATGTATTACGTGTTTTGAAATCGATCCATAACAGCAGCGGTCAAAATAAAAAATTTTTGTCAATTAACACCATGTATTTTTTTAAATATAAAAGTCATGAGGGTCATCTGGACATTAATTTGTATGTAAGTGAAAAATTTAATGAACAATGATGAAAAAAAAACAAAAGTTAACGTACCTTTGCTTCTCCGTAAAAATTGTACGTCTTCAAGTAAGTCCCCAACGACAATATACTGCACTGAGGGCATGCCACTCTGCATGATTTTTCCATTAACTTAAGCATGTAAATAAAATCTTCGGCTACATAGTGGTCGTCCTCCAAAAATAGTATTGGACCTAAAACGGATGGTATCCAGATAATAGAATCGTGGATTGCACGGACGGAGAAACAACAGAAAAATTCAACGAGCCCATACCCGAGTAATTACTGACAACATCCAACTCGTTGAACACCCTGTTTGCTTTCCACCACCAATGATGTTTGGTTTGGGTAAACTTTGCTTCTCGGTAATGGCCATATTGATCCGGATGCATAGCGTTGATACACTTGCGTTTGATTGCTCTACACAACGAAAGAACAAAAGAAAACCGCCCCACAAATACGTAAAAATCGTGCTAAACCGTAATACTACAACACATAGTCTATACCTAATACAACATATTAGTATGTATAAACTATGTCCTTATATAAACCATTTATTTATATATGTATAAATAAGTACAATGTTAATGAACATACAACATATTATTATGTATCAGTTCGGGTGTTAATGAAATACAATCGAAATAATTACTCTGATTTGGTAATGTCCCTGGGGCAGTCGTCTGGCGATTCGCCGGGAAACGAAAACGGATGCGTCTGTATGGAATACGGATAGAATATTTGCATGGTTTTGCAAAAGTCGATCATCTGTACCAGTTCGTTTATTTGCTCGTCGTAATGGTCATGACTGAATATTAATAATGCGTTTTCGATGCCCCGCGCTCGGGCCAGGCTCACAATAGTGTGTCGGAGGTACATGATACGCGTGTGGACCTAAACAAACAGCATACAACGTATTATCCATAAGACCATAACATATCAATAATTCGTACGGAATATGTATGTATTGCAGTGTATGACAATGGAAAAATAGATATTTTTAAATAATTGTTATCTAGACGGTATGCACGGGAAAAGACCTAATACTGTATTAATATTAAGTCTAGCGGCTTAACATAAAATATTTACAATTATTTACCAGATTATTACAAAACTGTTAATACGTATACGATATACCAGTAACATATTCATGGGAAAAAGAGATATTATTTAATATTTTTAATTTAAATTCAGTTATTATAACAACATTAACTAATAACCATTTAACAAATTATTACAGACAAAGGGTTTTATCTTTTTAAGGGTTTAAATAATTCTTAAATCATTGAACGCATTTTTTCTCAGTATTAAACATTGAAATAAATATTTTATTATCATTTATCACCTATTTAAGCTAAGAAATTCTTATAATTGATTTAATCTTTTTTATTGGTTTTATTCGCAAAAAATGTATGTACTTTTTTCGCATTTTTATGATTTTATAAGTGTTTACTTAAATGTATTAGAATTTAACACCACAAATGAAATAAAATTTCCAGCCCACGTCAGATTGATTATGCTAAATTTAGTAGAACTTGATAGTTAATGTTTAGTTTCGATTGTTTATAATACGAATAAGACTAATAATATAGCCTTGAGACTGATTTATGCATTTCATAAAGAAATAAGTAAACGTTATTGTTAGTGAGAGGATCAAAGCTTTTTATTATGATGCACCTTAGAATGAGAAATTCTAGGAACATCTGTAATAAAGTTTTAACAGATGTTTGCCTTCCCTCTCCAAAAATGTAGCTCGAAATTCACCAACGATATAGGTTGTCTAGTCTGACACTAAAATAACGAAACGTAATGCGTCGTTTTTGTCCACCAAAATGGTGCGACACAACACTGTACATTGCTATAATATTATCGATTATGGTCGCGTACTTGTATGACAATGACTAGAGAATCGTTTAGTAATGGGCCGTATACGTCTTCGTTGTACACGGTCTGTTTGGAGTTTTGTTGTTCTATCAAGCGCCGAATTTCGGTAGCATTGAGACTGGTAGCCGTCGCAACATGTTCGCTAGCGTTTCCGGGCAGAATGGCTTGATGTGGACGATCACGCTGAGGTAACGCGACCAAGTACTTGTGCAAATGCTGTAAGAAGTAAAAACAAAGAAAACAGATCATTAGACAAACGCGTTTTGTATGAAATTTCAAATGGTCGATGGCATGCTCACTGCACACCACCGACACATTACAACAACGGTATATATATATATATATATATAAATCAATAGGTACAAAGGAAACAAACACGATTGAAAGCATATCCGTTTACGGTTAAACTGTAAATATACGACAACACTATATTATGTACCTAATCATTTATTAAGTTATAAATATAAATACAAGAACAGTATTTTATTTCACTAGCTACAGAATATCCTCGCTTCAACTATGTACGGTTTTTTTGTATTAAAAAATCCGACTGAGATATAACGTTTTTCATTCTTACACCCTTATATCTATTTTAACCCCCTTAGGAGTTGAATTTGGGAAAATCCTTACTTCGTGGTTCAACATAATAAAACGAAACTACTGACCAAATGTTATACTCATAGTTTCAGCAGTTCTGGTTAGGCAATGATGAATCTGACAGGTTATTTTATATAATATTATACAATTTAGTACACGTGTACAAGGTAATTTATTTTTAGTACACGTACTGAGAAAAATGTGAGCTATTTTTTATTGAGTATAAATAGTTGTTTTTTATGATTATTTTAACTAAGTTAATTATCTAGTTCTAAAACAGTAATTTTACTCAATCATCAATATAAACCTTAAAATAACAATATAATACACATTATATTATAGTATAATATATAATATTATAAGTATTATTCAGTACGGTCTAGAAAAACTGACTACTTGAGAAAACATTAATTTGTGTTTAAAATATTAATAGATATACTGAAGATATATCGAAGACAGGATTCTTATCATCATTATATGTATATGAAATTAAATAAAACAAATAAAAAATTATTGATAGTATCCTGATATTTGTTAACTTATTCTTGAAAATCATTACAATATAAATCTATATCTATAGTATAAACTTTTCAAACAAATATGAATATGAAATTGTATAGAAGAATTCAGAGCACATTTTCTAGCATATAGTAGAAACAGATTATTTTCTGGCCACATATAATCGTGAGTAAGTAACTATCAACATTGGAAAACCAATAATTCCCTCAACTTGTCTAAAATTTGAAGTATAAGTATAATAAATGTAGAAAACTTTTTAAAATTTCCGATAATTTAAAAACCTTCAAGTCTTAATCCTTTAACTCTCGAAAAGAGATTATTTTCTTAAATGCAGATAACTATGCATAAAATTAACACAAAGCAAAAGTTTAATTATAGTTAGCTGTAAGTGAGATAAGTTATAACTATGGACTAAAGTAATGAGGAAGATTTAGCTTATTATTTATTTTCAGATCATTCATTTTTTTCTCCTCTAGTTAAGATGTACTATAATTAGAGAGCTAAAACCATTACAGCAGTATATCTACCTACCTACAAGAAAAATTAAAAAAACATAACATTGACATTTTCCCAGACATGCCATGGCTCGTTAAAAAAAAATAAAAATAACCCAGTACTTATACATTATTACACCAAGTAACGGATTCGCGATGTATATAGACGTTCCAATACACATTCGGGTAGGAAGGTTGGTGGGTAAATAACAGGTAGGTATAAATCGTTGTTATTACTATTATTGATATTATTATTATTATTATTTATGATTATTATTATTAATATAAAACTCGCACACCTGCGGAACCAGTTGCAACATGGAATCGTTAGCATCCAGCAGCCCGTCCGGCTTGGCCAGTATCTGTATAGCATCGTTGTCGGCCACGTCGGAAATGTGCAACTGTACCCAGAAGAACGTGAGACAAAATATCAAGACTACGGTGCGCAGACACACGCCAATGCCCAGCTTCCGGCGAACGGCAATGATTTTCTGCCGCAGCGTCCGTACCACGTCTGCAGCACGCGCAACATACGGATTCATCCACACATAACATTATATTATTATAATTTAGTATTTCACACGCATACTCTGGTTATTATTATGTTAGGCGTTATTATTATTTGCAGTGTAAAACGATACAAGGTGTATTTGTACGAAAATAACTCCCTAGTTTTTAAATTGATCGAGAAGACACAACCGTTGTATTTTTTTCATTCGCAGTAAGGTCAATTTTTTGGGTAGGTTGAAAAATGGGTGTGACCTCGATCAAATGTTGAACTTGATAATTTACCGGGAAAGTAGAACCGTAGTCGAATAACCATCATAAAATGGCCAGACTATCTAACATCTCTTGTTTTTTAAAAAATGTTATTAGGGCACTTAACCTTTTCAGAGCCAGGCGAATCTATAGAAGAATAATAATAATTATGAGGAGAATATATATTACTTTTCTAAATAATATTATTAAAATATGACTCTTAAAATGTACCGAATTGTAATTGAATTTGAACTGACGGACATTATGTGTCTCAAAACATCAAATTTCATATGAAAATCATGTTTCTATTTCTGTAAACCTTGAGACAGAAAGGGTTTAAGAAGTTAGACTATGTAATGCAGAAAAGCTTTATGTTTATGAATCAATAGCGAAAAAATTGTTATTACTGGAAATATTACCACAAAAACTTGGGAGTTATTACATGAACATCTTGTATATTATACGATATGTTCAGCGAAGGTGGTCAAAGACCGGTCTTATGAAAACCACAAAATCTTATCTCAGACCAATTTCACTAAACATTATGTAACAAAATATGAATGCACATGATATAGATAAAACATAAAAACCACCGTACCGATCACCATTTCTCGCCAATGAACTATCATTTAGGGTCACTTTACAACCATTTGATTGTGTCGCTCCAATATGTATCATCTACGAGCAACCATGAGAACGATGGACTTAGGTCGACAAGTGGTTCGTGGGTTAACACGTCCGCATTACGACTGTTCCCCTGAAAAAAAAAATTAACACTGTAAATTTATAAACTATTTTGAGTCATTAAAAGCAATTTGATTGTAAATATGAACCTAATTTAATAAAACCCAAGACCCCCCCCCCAAAATAAAAAAAACGGGTGGGCCTTGCTTTGCTGTACAGTTGGGGGTGGAGTGCACCTCGTTTATAGGATAGGTCATTATTACAATGGATTTGTTAAATTTGAATGCAATGTTATATATCATTGTGCACGAATAACGATTCTGAACGGAGTTAATATGTTTGTCTAAAATGTGTATATAATAATACAGTATTTTATATTTAAATTATAATGTAATTTCGTAAAAATTTAAATTTCAAACAGTCATAAATATTTTTCTTTTAAGTCCGGTAGAATTTTTTTATATATTTTTGAAGATTAGCTTATGGACCACCTAGTGTTAAAATTTTGAACCTTAAATATAAACAGAAAAAATTTTATGAATTTTCATCTACAATATAACTTGCAAATTATCCCGATTTTAAAATATTTTATACAAGTTTAAACTTTATGGGCTTATAAAAAAAATTTGAGAGAAACGATCTCCAATATTTTTTAGTTACAATTAGTATAAGTTATAATTAATCCTTTAATACATTTTCAAGAGTTTTCGGACGGCTAAAAAAATTTTAAAGATATTTAAAAAAAAAAAAACTTACAAAAATCGAAAATTTAAATTGTCTATAAATAAGTCAAAATACTTTGAAAACTTAAGTATGTATAGATAATGCCAATATAAAGATTTGGTGAAAAATTCAAGTTATTACGGTTTTTCGTTTTTCAGTTAGAGCAAATTTCAAAAACCGATATCATTTGTCAGTCTATAATATTATACATTATATTATATTTTACATGTAATTTTATATCAATATTCGCTGTTCAAAGGCTTATAAAAAAAAATTGTGCCTATGGATTTTAATAATTTTTGAAGAACAATAATAACTACTTCTGTGGAATCTTTTATTAAATTTTCAAGTATTTTGTATAAGTCAATTTTTTTTTATCACCGATTATAAAAAAAAAATGTAAAAAATTCGAATATTTTATCAATATAATATTTTGAAAAAATATGACAAAGAGGAAATGCCTATCTTAACAACTGGTAAAAATTTCAAGTTTCTGCGACTTATACTTTTTGAATTATAACAAATATTTAAAATCGTTTGACCATAAATCGCTATTTTATGCAATTTCGTAAAAATTTAAATTTCAAACGGTCATAAAATTTTTTTCTTTTAAGTCCGGTAGAAATTTTTTTATATATTTTTGAAGATTAACTTATGGACAAACTAGTGTTAAAATTTTGAACCTTAAATATAAACAGAAACAATTTTATGAATTTTTATCTACAAAATAACTTGCAAATTATCGTGATTTTGACACATTTTATACAAATTTGAGCTTTATGGGCTTATAAAAAAAATTTGAGTAAAACGATCTCCGATATTTTCCAATGAAGATAAGTTAAGCTTATTATAAACCTTGTATTAAATTTTCGAGAGTTTTCCACCAGCCAATTAAATTTTATAGATGTTTAAAAATAATTTTTTTACAAAAATCGAAAATTTAAATTGTCTATAAATAAGTCAAAATATGTCAAAATACTTTGAAAACTTAACCATGAATAGAGAACGCCAATATAAAAATTTGGTAAAAATTTCAAGTTGTTGCGGTTTTTGGTTTTTGAGTTAGAGCATTTTAAAAAAATGTATTTTATAAAAACGTGATTTTGCGTAAAATTTCCCGTTTTTTTGTAACATTTTTATCGTTTTTTTAAAAAAGTATTGAAAAATTGGATTTTTGACTCGCCCAAGTACCATCTACATTCACTTTCCTTTCAGAAACGTTGCGGTTTAAGAAATTCGAAACATTTTTACTACCGAAAATCGTTTCTTCAGACACAAAAAAAATAAAAATAAATAAATAAATAAATAAAAAAAAACACACACATCATTGTAAAACCAATAGATTCCATCACTCCGTTCAGAATCTAAAAATACTTATAACAAAAATACATTTATAAAAAATTAATAATTTATCATCACTCTTGGGCTATCAATTAAATAATTAAAAATTTAAACGTCACTAGGGTTGATTTAATATTATTATTATAACTATTATAGAGTTACTTGGTTTCAAAACAATATTTCGGTCTTTAAATGTGGTAATATGAAAAAAGGATTGTCAACAAATAACAAAGTTAAAAACAAAAATTATACCCAAATAATATCCGAATTCTAAACAATCGATTGGTACATTAATAAGAATGGTGAAATATTAACACAATATTTTCACGTCGTTAGATTAACTCGAAACACTTGGATAACGGTGCTTTAGTGACAAAAAATAAATAAATATCAAGCAAATAGGAATAAAAAAAACCACCTACAACAAAATTATGCCAAAGTTGTATACGTAATGAGATATTCATAGAGTTTTAGGTAGAAACGAGAATGTTTGTTGTAACCTCTGAGTTTCCGTTCAATTTGGCTCATATTCTCATCCATTTTACCAAACACCCGGTTCATATTACATTATAATACAAAAGTCGGTCGTCCCTCCCTATATCTTTACACACTATTGTCTACACTATACAGTATAAAATTTATACAATAGATTCATGCGACATTTTTATAGTATAAGCTACATCTTATAGTAGAAATGTTGTGTATGCGAATATATTAAAATAGATTACCTAAATGCAAAGTGTAGTCAAGATAGACTTTCGAAAACATAACGATTATATGCTGATGACGGGTGATTGAGAATAAACTGGACTATTTGTCAGAGATACTGCGAATTTATGACATCGTTGTCCAATCGACCCATGTAGTCATGTCAACACGTCAGCGATAATTTTGAAGTATACACTTTAGGTATTTTTAATTATTTGTTCATTTAAATACACGGTATAAAGGATAGGTAGTATAAAAAAGTGTCATTTAAAAATATTTAGTTAAAAACCAAATAATATGGAAGAAAAATAGTTACCAAAACAAAACTCGAGTAAATTAATTAAAATAAAAAATTTACAATACGACTTTTTTGATTCCAAGTTGTTTCAACGTACTGAATTCTGTATAATTTACTAGGTACATAGTATATTATACATAAAAATAATTTACTATAAATAAAACACAAACATTTTAGTAACAAAGATAAATGGGTCCCACGCCTGTATTTTATTAATATTGTATTTGCAATAACTTTTGATAAATAATTATTGACTTTTTCAATAAAAAAGGGACTAAAATGTAACATGATCATAATTTCAAAGTTATCTAAATATATTGACGTATGATTTGTTTATACTTTCTATTGATTATTTGATTCTATCGTTTTGAAACTAAACTATTTCGTTATCCATCCAATCATAAATTAAAAATTGTATAAATAAATAACTTTATAATGATCTTTTTATTCAATACAATCATAGTATAAAGTAAAAATACTAATTTACAAGGTTTTACAGCGAACACCAATTTAATCGGGTCCCAAACTGACGCACCAAATATAAAGTTTTTCGTTAAATAATATATTTTAATTTGTGTACGAATAAGTTGAACTATAATGAATTTTTATATTTCATAACATAATACCATTAATAAACTAAAATTAATAAAGAAATATTGAACATAATTAATTAATTAATACAATTACATATTATATAATAGTTAACGACTAATAAAATTAATAATTATAGACTACAGCTAACGAATATTATAAAATTCAAACTTGGCGTTACCAGTATAAATCAATGCACTCAGGTGCATCATATAGAGAAAAATATTAACATATTTTTAGATTTTTCTACAAATAATCAGTGAATATATTTTTATCATAGACAATAAATATTTTAATTCCATTAAAACGAAAATTTTAAACTTATGAAATCTATAACTTATAAGATACCATTATTTATGAATAAAATAATTCCAGTTTTGGTCGTTTTAGAAATTTTCTTCAATTATTATATTATTTTCATAAGAAAAACACCTAATACAATACTTATTGCTTAAAACTAAAAAATAAACATAGAAAACATGATTTATTTATGTTCAATATAATCGCATAATATAAACAACACATAAAATTTTTTATTGTTTTATTAGTAGGTAACTTATTATGTATAACAATACTTAGGAACTACAATTTAGGTAGTATCTATATAAAATAAATGTTTATTATACAATTTATAATATACATACTTGCATAGCTACATTATGAATTTAATTAAAACATAATTTGCAGATATTATTGCATATTTTGAATGATAATCGTTTTCAATACTTCAAAAATAATTTTTAAAACTCGGGAATTTAAGAAACTATATATAACATTTTCAACAACTGATATCTATAAAGACTATAATACTTCACCAGATTCGAACATCTTCTCTTTGTCCTTATTTCCTCGGAGTAAACATTATATCAAAGGTTATTTTATTTAACTGGCGAGTATACAACAAACAAAGCAATAAAATCAAGTCGAATAAAATGTTAACTAAAATGTATGTATACATATACAATGTATATGTATATATTCGTGCATACAGTATCATATACACTTTATAATGATAATGCGTAGTATTGTAAACATAACTTTATACCATACAATAAATTATAAGCATTTAAAATATATAAATACGTTTCGTAATTCTCCAATGAATTTATTTGTTCCTTACATAGAATATTATTATATGGCTATATAGTAAGCGAAGCAATGAAGTCATACAGATTAAATAAGGTTTCTTTACACTAATAATAGTTATAGGTATTAAATAAAGCGCAATTTTTTCCTAGGAGGGAATTAATATTTATCTTTACTCAGTTTTTTTTCATTTAACAATCGAGAAACATTTTTTTAGTAAAAAAATGTGCTGGCCTACACAATAAAACGTAATACATTAATACCATAACCATATGGCATATAGAAATATGCAAAGAATGCTACTTAACTGTACACATTGCTCTGAGGAAAAACATAAAGATTAGTACATAATATATAGCTCACAGTACGATTAATTTTAAAAACTGAAAAACTGAGAATCAACGAACAAGAAACTACCAACTTGAACAGTTCAACATACGATAACGGTGAAGGTGTTCTTCCGGGTGTACGCATATAAGAACAATGTGATAATGTTAATTTTCCAAAATTGCCTGTACCTACATTTGTACGTTTTCTGTTCCGTGTAAAAGATATATACGAGTACTACATTATAAAGGCATATAATGTATTTCCGTTTAAAATACTTCGTGCTATCATTATCCTCTAGCACTATAATACATAGCTACATAATATAATTATAATATAGGTAGAGGTACTATTATATTACAATATACTTAGAGTATATATAACACGGTACAACGTTGTTATACGAGTATATATATATATATATATAAATTTCATCATCGGGAGTGGGGGTAAGGGGGATGACGACTTGAGAAATTTGCATTCGAACCCCGTGGTAGTGCTGCACGCGGGCAGTTTAAACGCTTATATTATATGTCTACACCGGGCGCACACTATTCCCTAGAACCGTACACCAACCAAGTCGACCCCCCATACCCCGGACACCATATATAAATATATATATATATATATACATGATAGTTAAATACATATATATTTACCACTACGGTCCACACAACCGTTGTCACGACAACACTGTGGTACAACATTACGCGCGCCGTCTTCGCTGACGTCGTCGCCGCCGCCGTCAACCCAGTAGCTGTGTGTGCAGTCTCGCGCACTATTTTCCCCCGGACACCGTATATTATTTTTCGAGACTTCCACCGAGGAGCGTACACCTACCACCGCCGGTGATGATGACAACATATGTGCGCTACGATATATATATATATATATATATTTATGAATATATTTTTATGTTAAAACTGCGCACGACGTAATGCACACTTTATCGATATATTGCACGTATAACACGAGAACGGGCCTATATTAAACGAAGAGAAAGATATGCCAAATGTAAACTGGATATGCAATTTACCTCTTTGTTGTAAATTCGACCCAAATATTTGCGGTAATATTGTTAACTCTAATCACACTTACCGATAAAATATAATAATGAACAAGACACAATTTAATCTGTGTATAATAAATAGTTTATAGATATGTATGAAATAAACGATGTTTCAGTACCTACGTTAATTGTTATAATATTTTGACATTGGTTGAGATTTGACACAAATCATTTCATTTTCGTATTGGAATTTTGAAATTCAAAACGATGTGTCAGTACTGGGTAAAAACTGTGAAGATGGCGTAGTTGAGTCACAACGTGAACAACCACATAGTTAATCCAAATAGTTACTTTAAATATTCCAAAGTTGATCGTACTTAAACTTTAGTTGAAATAAATTTTGATGAATAAACTATAATTATAAAG
The DNA here is from genome assembly GCA_025469195.1 of Chaitophorus viminalis. Taxonomy (NCBI): domain Eukaryota; kingdom Metazoa; phylum Arthropoda; class Insecta; order Hemiptera; family Aphididae; genus Chaitophorus; species Chaitophorus viminalis. The sequence continues at coordinate 152,536 of JAIPRK010000427.1, forward strand.
CTATTTTTAGAAAAGTCCGGAATAAATCATTTAATTATGGGGAAAAATTATTTTCATGATCACGATTCTATTAACGATGAATTACTTCAATAACAACGACTAAATGATTCTAAAAATGACTATGAGGTAGTTATTAATTAGATATGACTACATGAAAAAAAATGAGCATATTTTTTTTTTTTTTTTGATCAGGCTGAATTTACAATAGACATTTTGAATAGTTTCTTTTTCTCGGGCCTAGTTTACAATCACTCAAGAGAATAAGTTGGCATAGTTATCCTATATAATTTATATATTGCGTAAAATCGATATTAAATATAAAAATAATTACAGCACGAGATTTTTTATTATAAGTTGCAAGTAAACAACATAATATCGTAGCTTTGTTAATATTTGTATTATTTGTTTTGTTTTTATTTTTAGCGAAGTACATAAGCAATATTATACAATGATATTTATTCTATTTCTGTGTTTAAACTTTCAAATTAAAAATATGTAACAAAAGTTTCTTGTAGTAATTTAGTTGAACAAGAGTTTGATCAAGTTAGAGTTGGGTAGTAAAACGATTTTCTTAGTACTTTTTTTGATATGAAAGAACATAAATAATTTTACCAGAGAATAATTTAAAAACTAGGTAGTTCAATTATCGTTAACACTTAGTTTGAATATAAAATGTCCAAACCAGACACCAGTCACTCCTACAAAGATAGTAAATTATAATGTGTGCGATTTTCTATTTAATAAATAGTTATCATTGTTGTATTAAACTAAATGTAAATTTATTAAGGACATCGAATTATCAAAATGTACGTAGATGATATATATTACATGCAATTATGTAAACAAATATGCAATGCCGGAAGGTAACTATAGCTATAAAATATATTTTAAGTTATACAATTGCATATGTTTATAAATTTATAAGTATATCATAATAATATAACTCAATTATAATATTCCATACTGAAGTCAGAAATAGCCTATCGATTAATCTTAAATTTGAACGTATAACCAAGATAATAGTTTATTATGGCACGAAATAGATAAATCAAACACTTTATGGGGGACATTCTATATGAAATGATACCATTATGCATATAGTATATTCAGAATAAATTATTATTTTCCAATTTACAGCAAAAAGTGTGATTCCTTTTACGTACACTCTAATGACAACATCAAATAATTTTATTCTTAGGTATTAGCATTGATTATATATTTATAATCAATGGTATTAGTCAATACCTATAAAATATTACATAGGGAAAAAAACATAAAAATATTATCAAATCAAATACAAAATAAAAATAAAAATCTAAATATTATTTGACTAAAAATATAAATCAACTAAAAAAGCTGAAAACTTCAAAAACAATATTAGTTATACAAAAATAGTAAATACATTATACTATATACTATAATATTATAATATTATATTAAAATGTATGGAGTTTAGGTTATTTATCCACAATAATCAAATTTCTATTAATAATATTAAATATAAATAAGATTCAAGGAGTTTAAAATGATATCAAAAGTAAATGATTAATGATAAACGTTTAAAAATTGTAAATGAATTATTTGTTAAATATGGCAAAACGTGAAAAAAATATAGATAGAAAAAAAATAACACCAGCGTGTACAGTATTTGTAAAAACTTTAGACAAAATCGGATAATATAAAATAGGGAATTGAAAAAAAAAAACAAATGTAAACTACCAAAACATAATTCATTTTATATTCTGAACGGAATGATGAATGTATTGAATTTACAATGATGTGCTTTTTTTTATTTTAAATTTTTTTTTGTATCTACTATCACGTTTTGGAGTAGTAAAAATGCTTCGATTTCCTTACACAGCACCTTTTCCGAAAGGAAAGTAAAAATATATGGTACTTGGGCACGATAAAAATCAAATATTTTTAAAAGTGTCAGGAAAAACTATAAAAAAATACGAAAAAACGGGAATTTTTATGGAAAACCACGTTTTGACAAAATACATTTTTTTTAAACCCTCCAACTCAAAAACAATGAAATCGTAAATACTTGAAATTTTCACCAAATGTTTATACTAGCGTTTTCTATATATTTTTAAATTTTATTCTAAGCAATCTATCTTTGATATTCTGATTTAACACTATAGTAAAAAAATGTATTTAAATTATAAAAATTTTTTTAATGAGTCAAATAACTTCAATGTATAGGTATCAGTATACCAATTCAGAATATATTTTAAGAAATAAGATACCCGACTTGTAGATATTTAATTGTACTTTTATGAAACATTTGTATTTAATCTCTCTTCTATATCCTCCAAAGAAAGATAATGGTCCCACTGAACATGTTTGTGGGTTTACTTAACATGCATCATACATGTATGCTACATGTACCTAATTAAAAATATTTTCAATTCAAAATATTAATGGACACCATCCAAGTTGAAATCAAGATCTGAAATCAAATCTAAGTCCAAAAAATTAAAATAGACTGATAAAAAAAAAGTACTAGTAGACTCTGATGCCACAGGTCCGTACAGGTCCGATTTATATAGCTCCTTACAAGCTAGTTTGCTCTTTAATGTTATATTAACTTCAACGATGTTAATCTTCCTGACATAGATAACACGATAAAACTAAAATTAAGAACTATAAGGAATAAAACAGTAAATACATAGTCCACAAAATCATGTTACACTATCACTACAATTAGATACAATACAATACAATTAGGTATACTACTATACTGCAATCCGTTTACCTCGTAATCATTCAATTAAAATTAATAGTCTAAGTTTATAACAATAAATTTAAAAAATGCATACTTTATATTTTTATTTTATATTTTAAGATTAATAATTCAGCAACATTTTATATTATCCAATAATTGCCCGGTTCTAGGGGACATTCCTAAAGTTAGCAATATTGTTTCACTTTTATAACCAGCCCACTATTCTTAACCTATGATTCGAACATTCGCAGATGGCACGGCACTTCTAGCGTCAAATAATGACCCAAAGGTTGATGGTTAATACAAGCAATACAACAGAGCCGCAGAATTGATTAAATACTATCTATTAAACACAGTGTGAAATCGGTCATTATAAATTCGAACTACTCGGCTTAACGATGTAATGAGCGAGTAATAATAAAGCGCAAGAATACATACAAGCCGTACCGTAACTAGAGCTTGGTAAAATGGGCGCTTGACAGGGGCGCAGTAAGGGTCTAAGGGATGTATTTTATAGAAATTAAAATTGGCTTTTTTTTCTAATAAATTATTTAAAGTTTTATTAAAATCAAGAGTAAATGTGTAATGCACAAAAAATTTACACCGGATTGTGCCTTGATGTTTATTTATTAGTGTTTACTACTTTAACATTTATATAATACGAGTATATACCTATCGATATGTATTTTAATTTTGCGTATATGAAACGGATATAGGCACAAACGCCACAAATTATAATAATTTAAACTTCCGATTTTTAATTTTAAAGCGACCATTTCCTGTATTATCAATCAGACGATAAAATAGAAAAATATGAATCTGATTTTGCAATATAATATTCAAAAAATTTAGATGGAACAGAGTAAGTTTTAAAACGAAGGTTTCAAACACCAAGAGTTGTTACTGTTTTCCGATTTAAATACAGCATCGCCATTGAATCTGATCAACGTGATACATTCTAATTTTTTAAAAGATACAACCTAAACATAGATATAGCCGTAATCATTTTTCTTACTCTTCCAGTGACTGTGGCTAAAACTTCATTCTTGTAAATGAAGTTTTAGTAAATTAAAAATATTAAAAATCTATCTACGCTCAACGTTAGGACAGGAATGTCTTACAAATTTGTAAGGGAATATTATCAATTAAATTTGAAACGAGTAATTCAATCAGCTATGACGATATTAGAGACGATTTCGCAGCAACAAAGGCTAAAAAGATAAAATTGTAATATTAATGACAATGGTAATATTTTATAATATAACATTAGATAATATTACATACAATGAGAAACAATGTGCTTTTTTGGTTTAATTTTATTTTTTTGTAAATCAAGACTTACAAAATATAACTATAAAATCTCAATTATTTACAAAATATACCTAGCAGTATTTTGATTAACACATAAGAACGTAATATTATTATATTTATACAAAAATTATACCAATAAAATAAAACAAAAATAAGCGTCAAAATAAAATTCACTAAGGGCGCCATAGAGGGTATAGTTACGGCACTGCATACAAGATAGGATAAAAATACCGATTCCAGTCTATTTTTTTTTCTACTAAGTAAATACCTACTTGGTAGTTCAACTAACAATTAACCATTAAATAATTTTTAAAAAATTATGCAACGTAAGCCATAAGATCAATATTGAATAAACCTAAGTGAAAGGAAAAATCCGTCAAGATATTTAAAAAAATTTCAACAATTTTATTTAATATACAGTAAATATCGTAAGAAAAAAAAACAATAAATTAATAACTAACAAGTAACAATAATATTAATTATTAGGCCGGAACTTTTTTTCGGTAAAAATTATTTCACCTATTCATACCAGGGAGATTTGTGGATTAGAAAAAATCAGATCAGGATACTTTTGACTTTTGAGTGTAGGTACGTGTTTTCGATTTTTTCTTTAAAATGGTCGATATGAGAAATAGGGTAAGATAATCATTATCGTTGAATAATTGCAAATGAAAATAATATTATTTTGAGGCACGCATTTAAATATGCATTAATTGTGATTCCAAGAAATTCTTCTAGTTATGATTATGCATTAATTAAGTATAGATTTTACAATTTATGCATATTTTCAGTGTGTTGTAATCTGATTACGAATCCGTAATGATGTTACACATGACCGGTTGAATCATTATACTAATGTCGACAATCTACATTATTATTATTTATTATTATAAATTATGTTCAATTTAATAATTGTATTAAATGAATTACAAAATTAAATAATGTTTTTCTAGACAAATTTTAATCACCGAATGATACTAGTATACTAATATACCTAGATCAAAATTACGGGAACTTTAGCAGTCACGTTAAATTATTTGAACATAGGTAAAGTAATGACAAATTTATCAATCTTATATCCTACTTAGAACTTTGAAAGTATTAGTATTAAAATTTAAAACTAAGAATATATATAAACTAAAAACACATTATTATTTGATAATACATTAAAGTAAATAAAATGTATATAATAATCACAATTATATTTATTAATCTCGGTAAAAGAATATTTATTTAAACAAAATGTATCCTTAGAAAAAAACTTGCCCTTTAACCAGGTTGATAATTAGATTGGTTTATTGTTTTAACTGTACAAGTTGTTTTTTTATATCTCTATGGCCCGGATTTTCAATCATATTTATTCGTCAAATAACATGAATTATTTGGCAGATAAGGAAAAATAGAGAATTATCGGTTTTTCAATATCCAGATAACACTTATTCTACGGATAAAACATGGCATACATTAATAAATACAAGTATACCAAAATAAAAATTTTACTAATAAAATGAAAAGAAAATGTAAAATGTGTAATCAATCATTTTAGTATTTATTTATTTTTACAAAATGAAAATTTAATCATAATGAATTTTATTTACATAGAGAAAAATATTACAATTATGTTTTAAATTCTTTTTAACATTTTAATTTATTTTAAAAGTTCGTAAATTGTTATTCTGTAAATATATAAAAAGAAAATAACACTGGGTATAAGACTGGGCATAATAAGTTTTAATGTTTTAAAAATAATTATTTAAAGCATTGAAAGTAAATACAATATAAATAGCAAACGTTCATCACAACACCAGTAAGTAGGAATGTAGGATCTAAAAGAATTTTGTTCAAAAATACGTATACAAATGACCAGTAGATGCTTAACATGTCAGATAAAATGGTTTTACTCTAATTTGTAAGTATATTGATACAATACATTACTAACTATTTTTTTAGATAAATTGTACATAGTTTCAAAAATTGAAAAATGTATTAGTATTCAGTAGATTATTAACACATAATTAATACAGATATTACATATTCTGTATTACCTTTATATACAGTGAAAACTGTTTTAGACAATATCTAACAAGACCTAAGAAATATTCTGTTTTACACAAGTTTATAACTTACTTTATTATTTGTCATTGGATTAAATACAATCAACAGATTTCTTATTTATACAATACAGCATTCATCTTAGACAGGTAACTTATCTAATTTGTACTCTGAGCAATACGGAAACCTCATTTAAAAGTAGAGATTTAATCCCTCACAAATACTGTAAATGCTGAAAAGATAAGACGAAAACTTGTTCAAAATAGAATGATTTTCAATCCAATATAATAAACAAATAGAAAAAGAGCTGGATGGGTCTTGCTCTGCTGTACAGTAGGGGGTGGAGTGGAACTCATTGATAGGATAGGTCATTACAATGGATTTGTTAAATTTGAATGCAATGATAGGTATAATTATATACGAAACCCGATTCTGGACGGAGATGATATGTTGGTCTAGAATAGATATATTATATAATATATTATGTTATATTTAAATTGAATTGTTATGTCAATATTTGCATTTCAAGCGCTTATAAAAGTTGTGCACAATAATTTCAAAAATTTTTCAATGACAATAAGAACAACTTGTGTGGAATATTCTATTCAATTTGCTACTAATTTGTACCAACCAAATTTTTATTATCAACAATTATAAAAAGGAAATGTAAAAAATCAAATATTTCAAATGCATATAAGTTGCTTAAAAATCAGTATTATAATATTAAAAAATATGATGAAAAGAAAATGGCAATCTTAACAACTCGTAAACATTTCAAATTTCTGCGACTTTTTGAAATATAATAAATATACTTATTGATAAATACTTTTTGAATTATAATAAATATTTAAAACCACTTGAGAATAAATCGTTATTTTATGCGATTTTGTAAAAATTTAAATTTTAAATCATAAAATTTTTTTACTTAAAATCCGGTAGAAATTTTTTATTTTTATTTTTTTGAAGAATAACTAATGCATAACATTGTGTTAAAATTTTGAATCTTAAGTATAAATAGAATAAATTTTATGAATTTTTATCTACAAAATAACTTGCAAATTAGCATGATTTTGACACATTTTATACAAATTTGAACTTTATACTTTTTTTTTAACTGTTTGAAATTGAAATTTTTACGAAACAATTTATTCTCAAACGGTTTTAAATATTTGTCATTATTCAAAAACTATAAGTCGCAGAAACTCGAAATTTTTACCAGTTGTTAAAATATGCATTTTCTATAAGTCATATTTTTTTCAAAATATTATACTGATTTTTACGCAACTTATAGGCATTTGAAATATTCGATTTTTTAAATTCTTTTTTTTATAATTTCTGATAAAAGAAATTTGGCTGGTATAACATACTTGTAAATTTAATAGAACATTTGAGAAAAGTTTTTATTACTGTCATTCAAAAATTATTGAAACACATACTCACAATTTTATTTTATAAGCATTTGAACAGCGAATATTGACATAATATTTCAATTTAATATAACATAATAATATATTATATAATATACCTATTCTAGACTATTATTGCATTCAAATTTAACAAATCTATTGTAATGACCTATCCTATGAACGAGGTGTACTCTACCACCTACTGTACAGCAAAGTGAGGCCCATTCAGTTCTTTTTTATTTTTCATAGAACTATTTATTAAGAATATTAATATAATACCTAACTGTGATAAATAGGTAAATTTATTATAATACAAAGTTTATACACTAATATTGATATATTATAAAATCACAAGCAAATAAACAATAGACAATCATCAATCATGAAACATATGATAATTTATTTATGCTATTGAATGTAATTTGAAAGTAAATCAATAAATAAAAAAGTAACAAGTTATTTAATAACAGGACAATCGATCCTACTTAAAGTATAATATCTTAATATATTTAATCATATAATTAGCATTTTGTACAAATGACATAATTCTCTTTAACAAAATAAACAAAATATTGATTAAAAACAGCCTGAGATAGCAACAGTAAATATTTTCTATTCACAAACATCCAATAAAGAAATTAAAGGGTAACAACTATTTTTACTTTTTAAATTTGAATTTTGTAGATCACTGTTTTTTTACACTAGTGCAAGTATTGATAATTTGATATTGAATTTTATAATGCCTTCTTTTGTAAAATTATAACCATTTTTACTTTTACTTTTGCAAAAATAAAGAATTTATATAAATGTTGTCAGTATTAAAGTACAATATAATATGAATCATTTTAAATTTGAATTGAAATTATAAACTTAAAACTAATAAATAAAAATTAATGAAATTAAATTCCATTGAAATGTTAACATTTTGTTAAATAGTTAATACTTTGTATATTACAATTCTTACTATTGTTAATTTTTTAAAAATAATTTACTTGAACAATCTTAAGTATATATAATTTATATAAAAACTTAAATAATTTTTTTTTGATAGAAAATAAAATAAAAATGATGTATATATGTATATATGTTTTTTGTATATTTTGTTGGTCTAATAGATGTTTTGCAACACTTTACACCAGTTTTAACTGTTGCAAACATTTAAAACAAAATCATTATTATGAAATACCGAACCCTTCAAAGTACTATTTGTGTAATATTATACTGTTAATAAAATAATTTTATGAAACTTGGGTTAGTTTTAGTATATTTTAAAAATGTTGGTAGGTATACTGTGGAACTAGATGATATTGGTTCTGAGATATGTGTTGTTTGTTGAGGGGTTAATACCATAAGATACTATATACTGTAGTACTATAGGTTAGAATCAAAATTACACCCAAATAACAATTCAGATCAAAATTTAGTATAAAACATAATATATAATATTAGATGCATACATATTACATAGATTGATATCAACTACTAAATCCAATAAAATATATTAAGCAAATACATGACAACAATAAGTAATATTTTGAGTAATATTCATATTACTAGGAAAAACAATAATATTGTTTCAAGAAAATAAAATAGTAAAATCAGGTGAGGCTAGAAAAAACTTCTAAAAAAAAAAAATCAAAAAACAAAAACCCATTGTAGTATAAAATTAAATTCCTAAGAAATCTAATATTCTATTTCTATAGTCATTCATCAATATTTAACTTTATTAAACTTTAAGCTGAATAAACCTAAGGTACATTTAGTATGTATTACTACATATTTTAATTTTAAAAATAGACAGTTTTCAGAACAATTTTCAACTCAATTAAACGACCCTAATATAATTCAAATGTTGTATATTGTATAAAATAAAAATTTGAAAAATTAGTATCAATTTTTTATAAAATTTATTTCATAATAATACTCGTCAGTCGTCGGCCTGTATGTAATTGGTTTTTATCTCAATTAACTAGATAAAGCAAACTTGTGAATTAATAATAATCAATAAGTTTTAAGTAGGTAATATTTAAAATGTGTATTTACCATATTTTCTATAAGATATGGCGATATACAATATCGGAAAAATCAGAACAATATTAAAACACAAAATTATTTCATAGCCCATCATTACTCAGACATTTATACTGTTACAACAGAAATTGTTTCTTTAGCTTTTATAAAATTTAAAAAATAAAATAGTGTATAATATAATACCATTGATTATAATTTATAATCAATGACAATACCTATATTACTCAGAAAAATAACAAAATATCAAAATTATCAAACACTTTATATCAGTTTAAATATAGTGAAACATTTATTTTTAATGAATTGGATATAAGAAATTAAATACATAATTCAGTGAAATTAATTTAATTATTAAAAAAAAAAAAAAAAAAAGAAAAATGATTAAACATAAACCAACTAAAAAGTATTCAGAATAAGAAATTTATTTAAAAATTGTTAAATCATTTGTTATCTGTATACAATCAACCACCTCTAAACAACTTATTCATCTTACCCAAAAAATTTAATTGCTGGTTATAATGTTTCATGTTTCAAAATACATTAATGACTTTAAAAAATATTTGAAAGCTTTCTTGATATAATATTTCAGTCATAATAAATAAAATTTTATTTTATTTTTAGATACTATTGGTTTTTTCAAGTATATAATATTGTTACCTTATCATTTTAAGTTTTCACTAATAATAAATATACTAACAACATAAAGAACCATATTTAATGAAGTCTATTTATGACATTTTCTACTTGGACATGAAAATACACAGTTTGCCTAATAAAAAATAAGCATAAAATAGCAACAACATATATTTGATTCTCTATAACAAAACAAAACCAAAACAAATGCCTGATTAAAAAATGTTGCCACAGAGATTCTCAACAACAATGGTGAAAACTAACAAGATGTAAAATATAAGTAATTGTACAAAGTTGTATTAGACGAATATAAGAATATATCAATGAAGTAAATAAATATTTTTTTTTTGCTTGTAATTTGATTTTCCACATCATTTGCTCTATACTACAGTCATGGTATATTAAGTACCTATACAGTCATATTGAATATCTATTTTTTATCATTATCAATTTTATGGGGCCATTGGTCTTTGGCTAAAAGTGATTCTTCTATAGTTTTAATAATTAACTTATTGTCCATGAAATACCTGATGGAATGTATTTAATATGTACTATTTCACAGTCAAGTCCTTATGTCTATTCAATTTTATAATTAATATACAATTTATAATAACAAATGTTATATTTAGGGAATTAATATTATTACTATATATTATCAAAAAATTACAAAATATTAAACAATTTAGGTGGATATTTAAATAATATAAAAAAATAATGGGTTTATAATTTACTTTTTTACTACATTTTTTTTCTCCTCTTGGTAATAATAATTTAATTGAAAGAGTAATAATTTAAGGAATATAATAATTTTGAATATCATTAAATAAATGATTTATATACAAATAATTATATGATATTATGATAATATATGATATAAATAAATAAAACCACATCAAAGGATACATCTGTTTTAATTTAAGAACAATACAAATTTTATTCATTAAAAAAATATAAAAGACACTTTTTAATGATGTGTATAGTTTACCAATTATGTAATGATTTACTCAGGTTGATGAATAAAAATGTACCTATTACATTGTACAGTGTTGGTTAAAGTTATAAGATATTTGGATCATTATACAGTGTATGTTAAATGTTCCATAATTAAATTAAAATTAACCAACCAATAATCATAATGGTTGATTAAAATGTGATCCCAAACTACTTAACCAAAAATTATTTGGAAATTATCATTTTTATAATAAAATTCTTATAAATTATAGCTTTTGTCTGTAAATATTTTTGAAATTTAAATAAAAATAAAAATAAAATTTTGAGTGAAGTTTTATACTTAATAATAGTTTATTAACGCCCATAAAGGGCAATTGAATTTGCAGCATCATAAATATTAGCTCAATTCATAATGATAATAATAATTAATAATAGCAGGTATTTAATTTAAAATGATTAATTTACAATTTCTTATTGAACCAAAAATTATAACATTGGATGATTAACTATTTGAAACTAAGGAATAATAGCCAAAGTTTAGATTCTTCCTTTTCTTCAAAGTTTCAATGCATACAACATATAGGTTCATCAACACTATATAATTGTTAGTGGAATAACTCATAAAAGGTTAATTTAAATTTTCAATAAAATGTAGGAACCAACCAACCTATTTCATTCAAAATTGCAGGATAATTAATTTGATCATTTAGTATTTTAAAAATAAGAGAATAATCAAAAATTTTCTCATGTATAAACCTAACTTTATAACTAGTTTATCAGATGTATGATAAAATACAAATTGATTTGACAAGTATTTTAAGAAATAAGATTGTATTTTATTTACATTATTTATGTAACCAGATTGTCCTGGTTTCCATAGTATAGATCCATATTCAATATTTGATTGGACTATTGAAGTATATAAAGTTCATAAACATCAAAATTCCTTTTTTTTTTTCCAAATCGTAACTAATGGCCACAGATAATGGGGTTTATAAGATCAATAAAAAAAAAATAAACAATAATATTTGCACCATTGTATATAGGATATGTGTTCAGAAACTGTAAGATCTACTGATCTTACTTTTATTTTAGTTACAAACTAAATTTTAACTAAAACCTTATTGTTTTATTTATCGTCATAATATACTTAGATAGCGATGACAAATTTTTGGACTCTGATTCTGATATCAAATATGATGACTTCAACAACATGGTTGTGATGATTGCTTTTCCTCAACGTCAAAGAATCTTTAAATCTAGAGCAGATCATTTTATATAGGTATTTTATACAAGCATTGGTTGTCAAAAAGTACAGTGTGATTCATCAATGTAATTGTAATTAATACTTTTTTCAATAGCTGTAAAATTGGTAGTTTTTTTTTTAATAATAATATTAATGGTATGTTAAAATGTCAAATGCATAATTGTTGTGTAATTTATTAATAAAATATAGGTAAACTTAAATCCTTATATAATAAATAACAAATAAATTAATAATTTCCATCTGTAATTCTGTGATACAGCGTGAACTAGTAGGTACCAATATTAAATAGCAACTAAATATTATAAATAAATATAAAAAAAAATAATATTTTCTATTCGATTAAGTAACCAGATAGAGCCATATTACTGACTGTATAAAGCATCCATAGTTAATCGTTGATTAACATAAACCTGGATATAATAAGTAATACCTAACTAACTTTATACATAATATTAATATATAATATATTAACTAAAAATAAACTAAATCATTTTGTGAAGTTAAAATATTTATGGAGCTATTATTCTAAAAAATAACGATTGTAAAATAATAGGCACTAATTTTATTCAATAATAATAATTATATGTCACAAAAATTAAGTAACCATATAAAAGTATAAATTAATATAGGCAATACATTAAATACATTTTACTTAATCTATAAACCATTTTCATATAAGTAAGACAAACATAATGCATTTAAATAAATAATTGCACAAGCCAAACATATAAAACATTTATTTCTAATTAGAGACATCTCATGGATACTATGTCTTAAGTTAGCCATTTTTTGTTCTTAAATTTTTTTATTAATAAATTTATAGTTAAATAACGTAGGTACCAACTTACATAATTTTATTTTGCCAACATTTAAAATAATAAACAACCCAGACCCAGTTCACCTCTTTGTTTACATTTAAAAAATCAATAATCTTTTGTTTTGACCAAATTCAATTCAGGTGCATTTAAATATGCCAGGAGCTCATTATAATGAAATATCCAGTCCGCCAGTCGGGAACTCAAAACTGATCAAAACCAAACTTATCCGATATTTTTTGAACAAGAATACAATATTATGTATTATTATTATTTATTACTAAATGAAATCCACTGGTATAAATCGATTTCAAACAACGGCCAGGGAAAAATAAATTAATATACCCCATACGACCTATCCCGGCGGGTCAATTGGACAATTTTTTAGTGCAACTTTTTTTTTTAATTCATGCAGGATTATTATTAAATATTATTCATTTGCTTACTTTCATGTTCGCGGTGCGGTCCACGCGGGTTTCCTTCAGACTCGGCGTTTCGTGTCAAAAACGGTTTGAACAGAAACCCTATTAGGATCGCCGCCAGCGGGAAAATAACGAAATTATTAATTATAAAATTTCGAAATACCGGACAGACGCGCGACAACGACCAGTGACCACTGTACGTCTGTACGGCGAACACACCGAGCAGGCCGGATCGTACGATAATGATAAGACTATCAGCGACTTGGCTCGCGCGGAACAACAGGATCGGCGATAATGTAAACACTAAACATCAAAACACCGGTCGCTGCGGCGGCGGCGGTGTGCGCTGTGAATGACTCGCCATCCGCCCCGGTAGCCCGACCGCCGCGCACCCAAGCGACCGATCATCACATCCGAGTGTCTGACGGTCTGACCTACAAACGCGTCTCGCCGCGGCTAAGACCTTCGCGCGGAAACCACAAAATATGCCCACCTATTTGATACTTCGGCTCATCATACATTCATACAAATAATACAGGTACCTCTAAAATGTCTACGACTTGCGGGTCTTACGCAGGTCCTGGTGGATTATTTTTACCACTACTGTTACTGTCGTACTATTATATTATGATATAATCTAACCCCAGACGTGTAAAGTATCTATAGCCGACTTTCCGTCACAATTATGAAACACTTATCTACTTATACCAACAAGTGACAACGTAGATACATAGGTACTAATGGTACTATACTAACATTGATTATGAGTTATTACGAATGTCGAATACTATATGAGAAAAAGAACTGGATGGGCCTTGCTCTGCTGTACATTAGGGGCGGAGTGGACCTCGCTCATGGGATAGGTCATTACAATGGATTTGTTAAATTTGAATGCAATGATAAGTATCATTGTAAACGAATAACGATTCTGAACGGAGATGATATGTTGGTCTAGAATAGGTATATTATAATTATAATATATTATGTTATATTTAAATTGAAATATTATGTAAATATTTGCTTTTCAAACGCTCATATAAAATAATTGTGCCTATGGATTTGAATAATTTTGAAATTACAGTAACAACAACTTCTGTGGAATCTTTTATTAAATTTTTAAGTATTTTGTATCAGTCAAATTTTTTTATCAACAATTATAAGAAAAAAAGAAAATGTAAATAAAATTGAATATTTCAAATGCCTATAAGTTGCTTAATAATCAGTATAATATTTTGAATCTATATAGATATGTAGATCATATAATAAACTTTGTAATAAATTTTCTAAAGTTTTTCGACTGTCAAAATTTTTTTATCGACATTTAAAAAAGAAAACTTAGAAAAGTTAGAAATTTAAATTGTCTACAAATAAGTCAAAAAATGTCAAAAGACTTTGAAATATTAATGTATAGAAAACGTCAATATCAACATCTGGTGGAAATTTCAAGCATTTGTTTTCGTATTTGAGTTAGAGCAGTTTAAAAAAAATTATTTTTTCAAAACATGGTTTTGCGTAAAAATTCCCGTTTTTTCGTAATTTCTTATGGTTTTTTTCGACGCTTTTGATAAAGTTTTAGTTTTTATTAGCTTAAATACTATTCATACCAAATCTATTACATTCAATTTTCTTTCAGAAAAGTTACTGTATGAGTCACGTGTTCATTTCGGATGTGCCCTGGCAATGAACTACACAGCCATAAACGTAAATAATTTTAGTGATAAGGATTCAAAAAATGTAGCAATGATTGATAAGAAGCCATTTTTTTTTAATTTTTCACCGCGTTCCCAACCTTTTTGGAAATCCTATCCGCGTTACCGACAGCAATACTGCACAGATACACCTCGAATTTTCTTCGACATGGTTATTGTAGTTATCTATTATTATTTAAAACAAATTTTAACCGAATGTAACCGTTTTGGACCATGTGAATTGAATGGGTACCTATGTAAACCTATACGTACACATTTAACTTTGTATAAAAAAGACGTTGGGTAAAATTTTACATTACCTACCTATATTGCTGTAGAGACTGACGGTCCTAGACTGTTATGTCTATGTACCTATCCAATGCATTGTAATTGGGATTAATTAGATTAAGTAAATGATTTAAAACAGAAAAAAAAAATGCCATGTGTACTTTCAAGTACCACTGAATTTACCGTGTATGCCGGTTCGTATCGAACTAATCGATTTTTCAAGATGTTTCAAATAGTTACTATACCACACACTTTTATTTTATAACATTTATATAATTTTCAGAATAATAAAATAGCAATGGAAAACAATGAAATAACGATACCGGATTATGGTTAAACAAAACATACACCAATAACAGTGATTAAATATTGTTGGCAAATATAAATAATGTTATCTTATATTGGTTTTTGTCCTCGATAAGTTTTAAATATGTATTATACCATATAGTATGTTATAGTAGTTTTTTTAAACTAATTTTTCGTGTTCATATAATATATTAGAATATTGTATAATATCATTATAATATTAATATTATTGAATTTGTAATAAACGTTTTCATATCGTCTACCTTCCGATTCCTTTCATGGATAATATTATATAGACAATGTTGACAGTTTGCATTTGTTTTTGTTTGAAAACTATTAAAATCCTCATAAGGCGAACACTAAATAGCAACAATCGTTTAAAGGCAGTTGTGTATTTGACAGTGAGCGAAGGGGGGGGGGGGAGGAATCAACACGTCCAAATTCGAACGTGACATCGTTTTCATATTTTAAATACTATTTAATTATTTGAAATATTATTATCATCATTCATTTTAAACATACCATAGCCATTAGTATTACCATTTATCATACCATTCTTTTTATAATAATACCTTATACTTATTACTGTTGCACATGGCACATGCAATTTTTTTCTAAAATGCATTTTGGGGTTTGTTCACTTTTTGTAACAATTGATTGTAATTCGTTGCTGGTATTTTGCCATCCCTAATGATTAGCATTATTTCCATTTTCCATTTCCGTGCCACATTTGAACTTGATGATATGTGTTCTATATAAATGCTTTTTTAAAACTTTTTTCGATAGAAGTAACGTACGAGCCTGTCAATTTAAATTAAATCAGTGTGGACGAGAGCAATAATTGTTTTGTGTCCACATTGGTGCCAGCGTTTGATTCGATTTATGGAATTTGTGCACGCGCCAACGCGGAACTGACAGACAGCACACCGCGGAAATTGAACAGTTACGAGAGACAGCCGCGGGTTCTGCACGGATAACACGATAATTATTTATCACTGAAACTTATTAATATTTCTTTTGAGTACTCAAAAGTTATAAGAACTTATAGGAGTAAAATCAAATAAAACACTGAACATTTATTTGTATTTATTTCTATTTTCATTAAAGATTTTTTTTTCAATATCATAATAATAGTAATAATTAATAGAATAATAATAATAACAATAATTATAATAATAAAATACAATAATTATTGATGATATTTGAATAATTCGATAACCCATTGGAGGTACGTATAGGTGGTGTACGTAGGTATTATACTTATATGAATACATGTTTGTGTCATTTATATGAAATGTAGTTATTTAGTTTTTGAAAATAAAATACAATTATGATAGTGCGTTAATAAATTTTGGATTTACAATTTTTTTATATTCTGTTTTTATATATGTTGTTTAATTATCTGTAAGTGCTATTAGTAAGTGTGTGATGATGAAGTTACCTCTTATGTATAAATGTATAATTCATAAGTATACCTAATGTACACGTTATATGCCATTTAGCCCTTTCGTTATTCAAAAATAATTTGCGCTTATGCATTTTTCGCTCTTCAGTCGTATAGTGCCATTATAGCATATATAGAAGCGTTCTCGAATGTGTGCATGTAATGTAATGTATATTATGAAGTGAAACGTAAACATTTTGTTTCTACTTACTTACTTTCACAATTATATCATGACGATGACGATTCACGAAGTTACATACGTTATGGCTTGTATGCGATCGAAATATTATATCTGGACGAATAACTGCACATTTTTAAAAGTAAACATAACATAATATACACGCCGTATGTACGCCGTATGCGGCCGACTGCGCAGTGCGTGTTATTCATGAATAATTTTTACAAACAGTGTACAAATAGCATAATGCGTTTCATTAGTTCAAATCTATATAGAACAATGTCTTTTCGTCGTCATAGCGTTCGTTCCACTTTATATACATTCGAACGGCACAAATCAGTTACCCATACCTACCTGGCTACCTATAATAATATATAAAGAGTACAAGAGTAAACAACGGCGTTATAAACGCCTTTCAGTTACGTCACATAGGTACATAGTAGGTAGGTACAAACAAACACTACAAACATTAACTTAAATGCAAATATATAGTCGCACATGAAATGTGTTGTGTTCAGATGTACAGTGCAAATATTATTACGTATCGTATAGCAATTAACAATACGCTTTTATTACATATACTAAAATGGTGACGATATAGTTTCGATTAACAAATGCACTAAAAAACCTTTTAAAGTGAATATTTGAACAGATATCACGATCGGAGAGTTTTTAAACTATTAGTTTATGAACGAGATGGGCACGGCCATATGCCCGTAAATATAGGCGTTTGGTATATTGTAGAAAATACAGCTGTATAATAATAATGTTGTAAGAATATTATATTATCTATTTTTAATAAAATATTATCATGTAATAAACAGGATATAAGAACGCGAAACTATACACTACTCATCATTATGGTTTACACATCACACGAACGTTTGTCGTTTGACGGTGCGAGGGAAAAACTATTGTTTCAGAGCAGTGTATTTTAATAGGTACTTAATTACCCTCTGTTAGTGTGCATACTACATATACGCACTCAACAAAAGGGAAAAAAATGATCGTCAGGTGCGTTTAACTTAAAACCCGTCGAAGTATACGCAAGTACACGTAATATATATTATGTCGTTCTTGGAATAAAATACTCAAATACGTCACAAAACATAACCGAAAGAGGGAATAAGTGAATCAGAATAATCAGATGACTCTCTGAAACTCGTATTTCTCAACTGTACGCACGTCTGTGTCGATAGCTTTTATTAAAAAAAATAATACAATTTTTTATTCACAACGATGAGAATATATATTATTATCTATCGAATTCTCAAAATAAAGCGTTCGACGAAAATGTATTTTATACTTATTGTTTATTAGTTTATTACGAACCGTTCAGAATTTATACGATGGCGCAATATTTTGTCCAAAGCGATTTTTATCACCCAACTCGGATTACATGTGTATACAAGTGTAAAATGCGTATGTTGTTTACTTAAATCTTCATAAAAACGTTTAGTTATTTCTCAACACAATGAATAAAATAGTGTTGTGTTGTGTGAACTTTTCCATCCATTTACCAAGAACTTTATTTTTTGCATGACGTACTTATACACAATACACCTATTTTAATTTTCAAACTGATTTTTAATCATGGCACAATGCTTTTCATGATATTTTCCACTAAGGATGTTATTTTAAATATTATATAAAAATGTAAAATTCTTAAAAAAAAAATTGTGATGCACCTACCTATAGGGTATTGCTCGAGAATTACTTAGTCCTTAGAGAGAACCACTAGGCAACGAATCGCTTTTATAACTAGTTGGCCCGGGTCATAGTATGAAATTTTTTCCAAAAGAAATAATTGAATTCGCGCAAATAATAATAAAACACACGTCCGATGAATAATAATAAATTGTATTAAACGGTATACTTTGGTATTAAAATGTGATTCGTACAAATTACGACTGTACGTATACTCGGATGGTTCACTCACAACCTTTTCGTACCGTTTTTGCGAGACAAAACTATGTATCATATAAATCTCACACACAAATATTACAAAAATATACACACTTTGGTCTGCCTTTTCGGTTACATAATTCGCAATACACACGGAGAACGGTAAATAAATATTAAAATTAAACTATAATTATGTGTTTGTGTATGTGTGTGTGTGTGTGTGTGTTAGTCGATCGATGATTAATACAGGCTGCTGACCTACACCCGTGGTACGATGCGGCATAGTGGTGCGGGGGCAGTTGAGCAATTATTCTGGCGTCGACAATAATAACACCCCGATAAGTACGAGTAGGTATGGATATAGTTTTTAAGTGACTATGTGATGAATAATATTACATTTTCAAGGTAACACCCAAACGTTTTTTTTTTAAACTTTTTGGTCAAAAATCGACTAAAATATATATCAACTCGATAACTACTTTAAATTTTAATCAATAAAAATAACATAGGTAATTTGAAATATAATGAAATTAAATTCTACACAAATCTAAAAAATGGTATTTTCATAATAAAAATAAGTGTTATAAAAATTATTTTATGTAAAAATATAGAAACATTGTTTGTTTGTGTCCTAGATACGTCCAGACGGTTCGTGTTTCGGTGTAAATTTGTAAGTGTCATAAAGACTTTCTTCAAATTTTTTTCTTTTTAATTTTTTTTTTCTAAATTTATTACAGTTCAGCTTGATGATACCGATATACAGCTAAAGCATTGCCAACAATTTATACGTTCTAATCGGTGATATATACGTTTATGGTTTTTTTTTTCGATCTATTTTTTGTTTTAAACCTTTTTATAAACTTATTTTTAATATTTATATTATTATTACGCAGGTAGATAATTAATATTATTTTCCTACTACGGTGAAACTTCAACCATTTAATTGTTTTTCTTTTTGTACATATCTGGTTTTCATAATATTTCGTTATATGATATGTTTGATACAATGTTGGCAGTTAGCTTATTTGCGTGGTCGTTCCGATTACATATTTTTAAAATTTACAACAATATCTATACATATTTCAAAACAATTAATCATAAAGCTTACTTACCTACGTCGTCATTTTAGTTTTTCGGTCTTGTCATATTATGACTATGAAAATAAAAATAATAAATACTGTTTTGTATTTTTGAACGGGTGCGGAGCCATTTTCCCCCAAAAATGAAAATACGTTTTCTTCCATTGACAAAAATCCTTAAAAAAAATAAAAATAAAAATTATAATTTCTATTTCTATTTCCTTCCTAAATAAATACCATTTTCATCTAATTTTCTAGAAATATTATTTTCAATGGTCATACACTTATACGATGGACTTTCCGGACGAACATTTAAACAAACTAACAGGCTAAAGGAAAAGACAACCGTGAATGATAAAGGATGTCCCAGCAGAAGCGCACATTTTAAAAACGCAATAACTTAGCAAAAAATCATTGAAATTTCAAGAAAAACAATTTATTGTAATCATAGACATCTCCAATTCAATTATAAAAAATAATGTCGAGTAAATGTCCACTTCCGTGATCACTGCATGTAATAATGCGGTCGTTGAAATTGGTGATCATTTTCCATCTCTATAATAATGATACAAGTTCGCTGAACAAATATAATAATAAAATTTTGATTATTTGTCTTTTTTCATTTAAAAAACTTTTAATATTTAAACATAAAATTTTTAAATGGGTACCTACATACAATTTATTTTCATATAATAATATTTCGATAGTGCATTGTATTTACTTTATAAGAATATAATATGTAGATAATATTTTGATTGACTTTACAAAAATTAAATACATATACTCATGTTACTGTAGATTATTTTATTTGAACATGTAGATTCGAGGTAATCGAGAAGTGCATACAATATGGTGATCGTTGAGTGGAGGAAAATAGAATAGACCTTAACTTTGAGGGAAACGGAGGTGCAGGAAAATAGTACTTATCTCATTTGTGGAGGAAAATAGAAGCGGCTTTTTGTAGTAACTATTTACCAACATATTCGTTGTTGAGATAATTTGAAATCCGCATGTCATTAATAGTTAATACGTTTCACCACGGGCCACGGTCGAAAATGTTTGTATGATTTTGAAATCACTATATGATAAACTACACTACAACCATATACTAACGGTACTACCACGAAACCTATTGTCTATCATCTGTTTGACCGTCATAGTGTCATGTAAGCATAATATTGTTATTATTATGTTTTAACTGTAATTATTTCGACTGTATCTACTCTAGACACGAGTCAGTCGCACTAATCCACGCACGTCCAGTTGTTTAGACGATACATACTCATCTACGACAGTCTATCTAGTGGTTCTTTTGTTCAATTGTTACGTATGTATTTCGCAGCAAAAAATCGACTGCACCCGTTCGGAGATTTTCGAATTCAAACGCTTAACCGAAAGATGGTAGGTAATAGGTATTTATCCTGTCGCTTGATTTCGGATCGTGCAGTCTATACATTATAAAATAAAAGTCAGAAATATTATAGAAGTATTATGGAATATAATATAGAAGTTTATGCATATAATGTACTGCGGTATCATTGAATCGTGCCAACAATTTTTTATGTTCCTATCCGCGACGGATACCTGTCAGCTGTCTCATTATATTCCGAGTGGCGCGAGAATCGTATTATTATTATTATTATTATTTTTTTTACTTTGTGGGGAATTGTGCCAAATTGTTAACGTTATCTCGCGGCCGGAAAACAATAAAGTCGTAAAAACGCCTAGCACGATATAAATATAATAGATTAATGTATATTATTATCATTCGTTTTGTTCGAAGCTATATTATACGATACCAAAAACACTGGCAACCCGTAAGATGATAAATACTAATAAAATATAACTTTTATCATAATAATATATTATATGATGCTACGCGTGTCGTGTCAAAATGTTTACATTATTATTCAGTATAGTATATAAAAACGTTTAGCAAATTTACCTCTGTAGATACAAACTAAAATAATAATAACACGAATTACCGTACCTAGACGTATAGGTTGTGACCCTACGAGACCTACTACCCATGGGCATTGTCACGGGGTGATATGGGGGATGGATCTCCCAGTGGCAGATTTTAAACATTTTCTTGGGGAGGATCCTGAAAAATTATATGTATTTCTAACGTATAATTTATACAAAGAATTTAAAATATATATAAGATTATATCAGTGTCAGGGGGGGGGGTCCAGACATATGCCACCCGTAAATCCACCATTGATCCCCCCATGACCTCTTTTTTTTCTATGTTGTAATATGTAATTTCCTGGTTAACTGATATTTAAAAATAATGATCAAAAAATTAAATATAATCAATAAACATTTTTTGACTTGTTATCAATAATATCATTATCCATAATTTTCATGTACGGAACGTCTGAAAACTTATTTGAGGAATTCAATGACTGAAGTAAAGAGTACGTACATGATGTACTCGAATGGCTAAAAATCAAGAAAAACTGTGATATAATTTCATAAACAAATATAATATGTTATAGGTTTAGCCCCCCCCCACAGCTCACTTTTTAATACATTTTCATATCTACTCCCAATAAAAAGTCCTGAGAACGCCTCTGAATACTACCTAATAATAAGCCTATACGCGTAAAGAGATGAGCTCAAACTTCAAAGACATATACAATAGAATATTTCGTTTCTTTCGCTTTACCAGATGTACGCTGTAAGTACTTTGCATGGTATTCGTATAATTTAATTTTACTCGCGGCACAAAGAAGCATAGTTTATAATAATTACACACACACCGCGTGCGGAACTTATACCAATTGCGCAATATCACGTAGGACCGGTGTTATAAATTTCAACTCCATAACTGCACATATGGGTGAAGAGTGAACCGAACGCTTTGATGTATCTAAACTCGAGCACGAATCGTGAATACCATCCGGGAAAACTTCGCACGCGCGCCTATGTACACAATATACACTAGAATAACACATTATTGTGGAATGTAAATATTATACAGAGCGTTGTACCTAGGCAGCAAGCAAACAAATATCATAATATTAGGTGTATTCGATAAGACGGGTATGCACGAGGTAAATACCATTACGCACTATTATAATCAGGGCTCATAACTTATAGCTCTGTTATAAGCGCTAAATATGCACTAAAAATAATAAAATATACAAAAAAAACGTTTGTATACAAAAATGATTAATTTATTATTATTATAACACTATTATATACTATATTATTTTATTATTTTAGCTTCTATTATATATTATTACCTATATAAGTTATATTATAAAAAGAAAAAATAATTAACACGAATTAATTACTAATATGAACAATTAATATGACTATAATTACTAGTTATTTTTAAGAAAAAATGTTCTAGGCTACTAAAAAAATTTTTAAAAAAAATAAATTATAAAAATCATACAAAAGTCCAGAAATAAGCCATAAAAAAAGCAAAAAAAAGTAAAATAGCACTCCGAAATATGCGAAAATATGCAACATAAAATTTCGTATGTAGTTTCTTAGTTATTTGAAACAAATTTATAGTTCACATAGGTATCTCTAGGACCTCTTTCAAAAAAATAAAATAAAAATGCTAGAAGTTATGAGCCTTGATTATAATATTATTATTAATACGAACGTAAAAATAAAAAAAGAACCAAATGGGCCTTACTCTGCTGTACATTAGGGAATGGAGTGGACCTTGTTCATGGGATAAGTCATTACAATGGATTTGTTAAATTTGAATGCAACGATAGGTATCATTGTATATGAATAACGATTCTGAACGGAGATGATATGTTAGTGTAGAATATGTAATTATATAATATATTATGTTATATTTAAATTTATATATTATGTCAATATTTGCTTTACAAACGCTTAAAAAAAATAATCGTACCTATGGATTTCAATAATTTTGAAATGACAGTAACAAAAACTTCTGTGGAATCTTCTATTAAATTTTCAAGTTCAATAGAAATTTTTTTATAGTTATTTGAAGAGTAACTTATGGATAATTTTGTGTTAAAATGTTAAATCTTGAGTACAAAGAGAAAACAATAAGTAAATTAAAAAATATTAAGTAAATTGAAGTATTTTTACAGCCTTAAAACGTGATGACAGACATAAAAATATAATCCGACTGCTCACACTGCGCGTCGTTGTTCGGACGCCGCCGTATATATTTTATTTTTATAATATACGTGCCACACGCAATTATTAATATAGAGTTTAGTATTCAACTATAATAATAAGTTAATTATTATAATATGTTAATGTACATATATATATACATGTTGTTAAACAATGTACTACGGTCTATACGAGCTTTTTGATGGTGTATAAATATACTTCGGTAATTCAGTCGTTTTCGTTGCGCCAAGCATGCGTGGATACTGGATATAATATTATTTAATTATTATACGAAATATAAGTATATTATAATAGGTGTACGGTTTAAGACGTATATATAGGTATGTTAAAATAAAATTTTATCTACTGGTCGTTATTGCACATAAAGGTTTGAATTAATACGTCTGTATAAATTAACGTACGCTCAAGCATGCAACTTAGATAAAATAACATTATCGTATTATAACCTGCAGGCTTTCGGATACTTAGTTTTTGTAGTGTATTATAATATATTGAGATAAATACTCCGGGGAAAACGTGAACACTAACTTGATTTAAGTAATTAGGAATATTAAAAATCAGTAGGTTAAAATTATTGTTGTTTTCCTATACCATCAGTAATTAATATTTTTTTCAAATAAGTACACCAACATAATATGATGAACTTGAGTTGACACGTACGTAGCGGCGTTAAGATAATGTATACATATTTTTTCGGACCGTTGCCGGCTATTTATGCGTTTCCAGCTACGACTGAGAGAGAGAGAGAGAGAAAGGAAATAAAATTTGAAACCGAACAGCGTTTTTAATACCATTAAATTTATTGCATTTGAGATAAAACACAACGACCATATTTTGTGCAGTGCAACTCATGTGTAGGAGTAGAATATTAGTTATTACCGTTATTAGTTTTAAGTTTATTAGAGTAATAAATACAGGGTGATGTCTTATATCTGCACCGTCTAGACTTATAAAGAGTTTAAGCCGTATAAATCATTTTCAAACTCTGTCCGCGCACTGCGCAGTACAATAATATAAAATCAATTATTAAGATAGTTGCTTAGATCAAACCATATGTGTACTGGATCGTGCTCGCGTACAGTTATATATCTTTATGGTTAACATTTTATTTACTTATTCATTAACGTTTTCATCAAATTAACGAATAAGCTATTCCTCATTCGATTACACTATAGGTATAGCCTATAGGTACGAGTAGTTCACCAAAGGTTATCGGGTTGGCTTCGTAACTATTATTTGTAACAGATGCAATAAGTATTATCACACAAATGTATGAGAATATGTTTACAATTCAAACGAGTAATCAGCCATAAGCGTAAACATTTTAATTTATGATACTCTGTTAATCGGGTAGCAGATTTGAATGCCTATCGAATGCACGGTGTGTGGACGTTTTCGTTTAAAACTAATGGAGTTTATTGGATATTTTAGTACACTATGTAACAGCAGCACATTTCAGACGACATAGTAGTCTTATTGTTAGATATACAAATAAACGATTTGCATTGTATAATGATTTGTTATAACACGAAATGCATCACATCACTTATGTAAAAATGATTATATAAGTTTTTCATTGATAAAATATTTTTTATAATTTATGTGAAGTTCTTATCGAAAATCGTTTTTAACACAGCTAATAAACATTTTACACTCGACAAGAAAGATTATTATTACTTATGCTTTACCTTCATACGTTGTAGAGACTGCCATTCCTAAAATATTACGAACCTACATAACAATTTATTTTAATATTTATCAACATTTTAGTATTTAACTATTTTAGTGTTTAACTTACGGCACTTTTTGTATACTCTTTAAGAGTTTGCAATTTATTAAGAAGTACTTGTTATAGGTATAACAATTTATTACCTAAGTAATTAATTTGTAATTACTTCCGAGTATACTTTAATAATTAGATTGATATTTGTAATACCATATATATATATTCTGATTTGAGTAATTTCTAAGTATAAATGAATCTACATATTTTCGACATCATATATATTTAGGAGTTTTTAGGTCAACTGCAATTAAAGATATATATATATATGCTATTGCCTATTATAAAATATGGTATTAGAAGTTCAAATTGCAAATAATAAATATTTATTTCACCTTTTCGTATTGTTATTATAAAAACTCAAAACAACGATTTTAAAAATATTTAATTGAAATGTTAATAAATATTTATTTATTTTTTTCATTGTCGGTCAACTATTATGAGTTCTGTCGCATAATTCATACTTACTTAAAATCCAGCTGGAAATAAAATAATAGTAATGATATTAAAATATTTTATTCGTGCTCCACACTTGTCAGAAACTTAGCATCATTAATTATTGTTAAATAAACTATTTATATTATTTTATTAATGTATATTTTCTGTGCATGTATTATAGGTGAGCTGTATATAAATACAATACGAAACGAAAAACGTGCAAAGTCTATTGACATAATAGTTGTATCAACAGTTATATTTTACTTTTATAATAGTCGACTTAACGTTACATCATTATGTCTATACGATACAATATTGATGTTGGAAAATTAAACATACGATTTTTTTGATTTTTCATTTTCCGTCAGTGTGAATTGACACCGTGACACCGTCATTTTTTAGAATATCAATTCAAAATTCATTGAGATGTTCACATTTTGACGACTGTATAATGAATTCTGTATTACTTTGTATGCTCGTCGTGTAAAATATCATGTAAATCAATATCGACAAATTAAGCCGTCGGACACCACAACCGTGTAAATATTATAAAAACGTAATGTACCTACGTATTATATATTATATAATTAATAAAATAAATAAGTATTGAGAATAATCACGGCAAGCAATGGATATGATTGCCACCGCGCGCGAAGTTCGGTATGGCTATATTAATAAGTGTGTAGCCCACCATAGGTGCCCGATACAGTTAAGTTAACTAGAGCCTCATGTTTTCGTTCGCTGTTGTCGTAAACAGATTAATATTTTTTATAAATGTTCTGCAAGTTGTCAAAACAATACTATCGCCCAACTATAGTAATTTAAAATATTTTTACCCGAAAAAAATCTTCGCGTGGCGATTTGTATTCCGTACGTATACTACGTATATATTATATACGTATACTTATCGTATTTCCCACTGGATGCGCACACGAATAAGTATCATACCATTGTATAACTAAATACTGTACGCGCGAGTGTGTGTCAAAATGTTTGCGGTAGGATTTTTCTCCATTACGCAACGTGCATGGCCCGCTCGAGTATTTTCTTACTAGTGCATAATAATAATTATAATAATACAATTTTGAGGCAGGATGATGCAGATATCATCGAATTATTCTTCTGCTGTTACATTGTTTCAGAATACGAGCGCAACAGTACCGCGGGCACGGCCTTGTGTTTATAAACGTTGTATCGAGCCGACGTATGTGGAACTGGGGAAAAAATAACAAGTGAGTTACAATGATTTTGTTTGCTATAGTTCTGTAAAAAAAAAAAAAATCTGATCTTCTACTACGGTTAAAGATGGCACAAATGCAATAGCGAATGTGTCGCGTTGGTCAATTTTATCGATAATCAGTGAACACTATATGAAACTGAATTACATAAACTATTATCGTAGTACAGAGAAACGGTCTCGAACGATGAAAGAGAACCAAATAAAATATCCGAATAAATTAGCATACCATTATTTATCATTATCTACGCTGTTATACGAGAATGTGTGTATCATAGGTGCACATCCAGTCTTAAGCTTGGGAGTGCTAAAATGTTTTGTCTCAAAGTGACTTACTTAATTCCTTCCTTCCTTTCTTCCTACCATGGTTTCGGTCTTTAAGACGATACTGCTAACGATAAAATTTTACCACCTATCCCTGTCCCCCTCTACTTATTCTCTCCATTTGGTACCAGGCTCCATCTTTTCAACTTCTCTTTTCACACGATCTTTCCATCTCAGCTTAGGTCTACCTAAGGTCTTCTTTAATCACCCGTTTCACCTAAGTCCCCGGTTTGCGCTAAGCATGGCCTGCCCAACTTAGTATTCGTTTGGCAATCTCTCTAACTATATTCGGCCTCTAAAGAAGTCTTTGGAGTTCCGTATTATGCAGTTTTCTTCATTCATTGGTTTGGCTATCGAAGACTGGGCCGAAAATTTTCCGTAGAACTTATTTTCGAATATCATTAGTCTTAATTTTTCCGTTTTTTTTTCAACGCCCACGTTTCCAAGCCGTACGGAGCAATTATTGGTCTTAGTAGTGTCATGTACATACTTATTTTTAGGTTTTTGGATATGACCTTCGATTTCAGGACATTTTCTAGTCTATAATATCCTTTATTGGCTTTCTGTCTTGACATCGTTATCCTTCATTATAATCGATTCTAGAAACTTAAATTGTCACTCTTTTGAACTTGTACTCTTCAATTTTGATAAATTGTTCTTGTCCACCATTTCTATTTCTTCAGCTAGCCACTAGTAACTCTGTATAAAACTCTGTTTTATCTTTATTAACAGTTAGACCCACTTTTTGTGACTTACACTTTAAATAATAGTTTTAGCTCAGCATAAGTTGGGGGTGCTTTTCGAAGACTTGGGGGTGCTAAGCATCTTAGCACCTCTGAAATCCTCGGTAATGATGTGTATGATTCCAAAAAAAAGCTTCGGGAGATTATAGTGCATACAGACAAGAAATCGAAAAGTCATAAGCAAATGAGTAAGACTCACTGTCCTGCTAACAAAACGACGCGGTGACAATATACAAAACTCCAATATCGCATTATGAGAACTGAATAATATAAATTGGTTTTAATAAAATTAAAAACAAAACTACCGTTTCGTGTTCCATAGTATTTGCCTGGGAACACACATTGGAACAGTATATGGTTTACATATTATATGAAACGGAAACTCAGAGAAAAACAATATGTTTTGCATTGTAGAATTTAAAAACAAAAGGCTGCTGGTTATCAACTCGTAAAACACAAGTAAAATATGATTATGCATACATGTTTAACTGTTTTATAAGTCTTTTTATGTACGAAATTATGAATAAAAAAACTGCGTGTGTGTACATAATATCATAAAAAGTTAAATAATTTGTGTGAACTGTTTCAAAAATGTCCAATAATTAAGGCTAATGCCCTAAAAATCTTAAAATGTCCTAAAACTTCTAAATAATGTACTAAAAAAATGCAGTTCATTAGTTTCTATTTTTAATAAATTTACTATAGATTTTAAACAATATTTAATTAAATTAATACAATATTGAAATAAAAGTATTTAAAACTATTTTTTTCGACTATTTTCAGGACATTCCAACTTTTGATACTTCAATCTTACTGTCCAATACGAGTGTCTATGATACTAAATACGAGTACCTATTTTATAATTTGTTATACAAAAAAATTATGTATGTATATATTTAAAACTTATGTTAGCATGTAAAACCTTTAAAATGGTGAAAATGTTGACTTAATTTTTGTAATAATAATATTGAATGTATAAAGCTTAATATTTAACATAATATATGATATTTAATGTGTATCAAACATTGTATAAAACTTAAAATTTTGAATATTTGAAACTCAATCAAATTCAAATATTTATTCAATTGGTTGACAAATGCCATATGGGATATAATATACATTATCAGCTGATAAATGTATACCAAGACTATGAAATGAAAAATGCTAGATTTATTTTTATATGCAAAAGAAGTTACTGTAAGTCGAAAAAAGATGTCTGTCAGTTGTACGAGCTCCATAGGGAAAATACCGGTAAGTGGTGAGTCCCCATCAATTTCATTTGTCAGTGATCAATGCTGCTACTCTTGACAACACTATAAAGACGCCAGATAACTTAAAATAACTGAAACCGTTTGATTTCTGTAATATTTTATCGTTGAATACTCGTAATTAAACCAATTCAAACGCTTTGCCGTACGTACACATGTAGAGTCTGTTATATAGTTGAGTAGTATTTTAGATTCTGAACAGAGTGATGGAATCTATTGATTTTACAATGATGAGTGTTTTTTTTTTCTGTATTTTTATTGTATCTGACGACACCTTTTTTGGCAGTAAAAATGCTTCGATTTTGCTTAAACAGCAAATTTTCTGAAAGGAAAGTGAATGTAGATGGTACTTGGGCAAATCAAAAATCCAACTTTTTTAATACTTTTTAAAAAAATTGAAAAAATGATAAAAAATTTACAAAAAAACAGGAAATTTTACGCAAAATCACGTATTTACAAAATACATTTTTTTAAAATGCTCTAACTCAAAAACGAAAAACTGTAACATCTTAAATTTTCATCAAATCTTTATATTGGCATTCTCTATACAAACTTAAGTTTTCAAAGTATTTTGACATATTTTGACTTATTTATAAACAGTTTAAATTTTCGATTTTTGTAATTTTTTTTTTAAAAATATCTATAAAATTTTTTTGGCCGTCCGAAAACTCTTGAAAATGTATTAAAGGATTAATTATAAGTTATATAATTGTAACTAAAAAATATCGGAGATGGTTTCACTCAAATTTTTTTTATAAGCCCATTAAGTTCAAATTTGTATAAAATATGTTAAAATCGCGATAATTTGCAAGTTATTTTGTAGTTGAAAATTCATAAAGCTTTTTCTGTTTATACTTAAGGTTCAGCATTTTAATACTAGGTTGTCCATAAGCTAATCTTCAAAAATATATAAAAAAAATTTCTACCGAACTTAAAAGAAAAAATTTTATGACTGTTTGAAATTAAAATTTTTACGAAATTGCATACTATTGCATTATATTTCAATTTAAATATAAATAATACTACATTATTATATACCCATTTTAGACAAACATATTAACTCCGTTCAGAATCATTATTCATATACAATGATATCTATCATTGTATTCAAATTTAACAAATCTATTGCAATTATGACCTATCCTATAAACGATGTGCACTCCACCCCCAACCGTACAGCAGAGCGAGGCCCATCCGGTTCTTTTTTTTTTTTTAATATTTTGGTTATAACTTGAGAATTTTGCAGGGGTAGTTAGACAGTTAGTAAAATATCTTTCGATTTCAGTTGAAATAAATTTGAATTATGTAATGAATATAAATATTTAGAAACACAATAATAGTTTAATATGTTACATAATATCGTATATATATATATATATATATATATAGTTATTTACTTAATAGATATTATAATTTGGAAAATAATAGGATTTTTTTTTTTTTTAACAAGCAGTACAATAATTATGAACAGTCTATTGAATAACAAAATAAAATAAAATAATTAAATTCGTAAATTATGAACTGAGACGTTGTTTACGTATTGTGTAGTGACTCATCATTTCTCGTTCGAAATTCTATGTTTATAGTCGTAGCTTTAATGATCGTACGGATATATAAATCATAAGTAATAAAACTAACTATAATACCAACAATAGTCTCCCTGCTATGTATAATATTATAATATTATCTCGTGGTTCAGCGATTCCTAGGTGATTTATGCGAGTTTAATGACTTATAACTTTGAACTGTATGCATATATACGAAACGTAATACTAATCACGTATGTAGCTCACGGTTTTCATTATTCCACTATCGCGAACTAAATTTGAATTATTTTTTTTATTTTCTTATTGCTAGTTCAACCCAAACACAGCTTTATACAGGTATTTAAATTCGAACAAACACGAAACTATTATCAAACCCAGGAAACAACTGAAACCCAACAATTTCGTGTCGTGTTTGACCCGTGTAACCGTAGTTCGAAAAAGAATAAAGAAAAATATATAATATATATATAATTTATAATCCGTGGACTAATATTATACTATCATAGTTTAATGTTATGCGTATATCGTACAGCGTACTACACAGGTATATAAGTCGCATTAATATTAATATACAAATACGATAAAGTTATACGCATTGTTATTTAAAACAATTCAATTATTGGTAATGCGGTGATGTATTATATGCATTTATAAGTCAATGCGGTACAATCAATAATATAGGTTACGGTTTTAAATTCATTGAGCAAAAATAAAATAAAATTCAAGTACAAAATTTTTACTTTTATACGGTTACATACATCGTACCGTTGCTATAGCAGTAAAGGTAGGTAATCAAATAAAATGCCAAATCACGCAATAAACAAACACATACATGCATATAAGAGAGCCCAAGAAAAATATTTAATTTTTTAATGTCTATTTTTAAAGTAACCGCTATTTTTCTATAGTCTACCCTTTCAATCTCTACTATACTTCCAAGGTCTATTTTTATAATTCTTATATACAAATCTTATAATATATTCGTTATTTTTATTCTTGGACTCCAAGTAGAGGTCTACTGTATACTGCAGTAAATATCGTTTTAACCACTAAAATATGAGTTTGCTGAAATAATGATAAATGCTACAGCAATGACAATACTAAACGATATTATGTATAAATTATATTATGGTAGTAGGTAATAATTAATAACATTGCAAATTCGTAGGAACATTTTTTTGATAAAAGCTGAAGCTCATTCTTCAATACCTACCTATTACATACAAATCCGTTTAAAAACTTAGTTTAAATGTTAGAAATAATAGTTTTAAATTGTCCGTATAGTTTTATGTAGAACTTTTTAGATTCTGAATGGAGTGATGGAATCTATTTTTATTTATTCATTATAATGACATTTCCTAGGGTGTTCAAACATTTGTGCGAAAAACACATTTTTTTGGCACATCTTATGTTATACACCATACAGTATATTTAAAATAAACCATGTATATACGTGAATTATACTTTCGAGTTATGTACACACGGTGATAAATTGTTATTTTTTATTTTATTATATATTGCGCGCATCAAATAAGTTAAGCCTGAAACCTTTCATAATTGATTAGCAATTAGCAGTGTATTATTGAGTCGATAATTGCAGGTGTGCATGCAGACGTAGTGCGTTGTAATAATCGATTAGGTACAACGGATAGCATTATAATAAACAGCATTACCATACGAATATATTTCCAGTAAATTATTCCGAATGTCACGAGAAAAGGAAAAACGATTGGGGTTTCTCTGTTGATCATGACGAAATCGAGAAAGAACCTTTATTGAAACGTATTATTGAATAATACATCTCATTCGCTTCTGTGCACCGTTAAAGAATAATATATATATATATATATATATATATATAATATAGTGTAAAATCGATTTGGTTGAAAATAATTGATGTCTGTCGTGTTCGGCGTTAATTTATAGTAAAGCCAAATATCTCATGATTGTTTTCAATCAACGCGGGTCGTCCTATCATCATGTCGAAAACACTATTTTGTATACATTTTCGTTTTATTCTTTCATTTTTCATAGCGTATATACCTATACATTTCCTAGCGAAAACGTAATATGCATGATTAGAGTAGAGACTTTGTTTGAAAAAAATAATAATAATAAATAAACGGGAATGTGTGCATTATACACGTCTACGCATGCAGACTAAAATTGATTGAACTTCGCGAGTGAATAGCTAATAATCCGTAAATCGACTGGATCACACTCAAACCACATTGAATTTTTGAAATATTTTTATAGTACCTATTGATGTGGTCTACATGAATATACGATATTACGAGTATAATATAATACATCGTAATCATATGCGGTAATAAGTTATAAGTTATAACTATGATTAGTGATTACTTTTTAGTTACGACGAAAAAAAAAAGCCAATTAACCACGTACAACCCGAAAAACAAATTATAATACATAACAGAACGTATAGTAGTAATACAAACGTAAGTACAAATGTGGAAATAATATTCAAATCGTTTCGAGTAAAATATTTTTAGACGTTGCCGTCCACGAGCGCCTAACGGATTGAATTAATAATACACCTAACATTATAACGGTCGAGTCGCATTGTGTCGCGTCCAAACGGTACACATTATATGCTCCAAAAAGTCGAGGATTACGTTAAGCCCTCAAGTAATCCCCTCAAGACATTTGTAATGAGTACAGTTTAGTTGGCTCGGTTATAAGTATATGTAATATTATACATATGTGTGTATGCAATACTCGTACAATGATAACAAAAACGTCATCATCTTATCATTAACGACGACAGCTACACAATGAAGGTTTTTGAGTTCATTTTGATATAATAAAAAGAAAAAAACTTTTTTTAAAAAAAAAAAGAATACGCATTATTATTATTATATTTTATCGACCGAGTGCGCCGAGGCATTCGGATGCTGCGCATGAGAGTGGGCACTTTTGTCGTGCGTTCAACAATCGTCCGCGCTATAGTATAATATATATATAACGACGATTATAAACATTGGATTTTTTTCTTTTCGCAAATCACATCGCCCACGTTATTGTTTATTTAACGGTTGAAAACTCTTGCGCGAAACGTCCGTACAGTAATATTAGGTACACCAATGCTAAGTCACCGTCGAGGCGTCAACCGATGACGGCCCAGTCGTGTGCTAATTAGTGGCAACTGTTCAGTTTTCGGAAGAAAAAAAAGCACCAAAACGTAGTTTGAAACTATAATAGTACCTACCTATTTCATATTATGCATGTGGAAATAAACGAGGTGGCTATTAATCAAAATTTACGTTATATTGTAATGTTGACGCGGTAAATATTTTGTAATGTAATGTAGTTGGTTTTTGTAAGTTTTAATTACAATTTTTTGTTTTTAAGTGCATCTCTTCCTATTTAAGATTCTAGAGCCGCTGGTGCTTGATGTACAAATTTTCGGGCGGTTCCATTTTTCTCCAAAAACGAGATACCGTTTTCTTCCAATGACCATTTTCCTCCACAAAAAAAAGGTTGGTTTCCATTTTCCTCCACATTATTTTCGACTAAAGTTATGTCTATTTTCCTCCAATATTTTAAAAGTATTAAAAGTATTAAAATATATTAAAAGTAAAATAATTATATTATCATATAATGTCTAATTTTTTTTTTTTAAACAGGTATTCATTTGTTGCTGACATGTCCTATAATTATAAAAAAATATAATAATATATTCAATTCATTTTTATTTTTATTAACTAGTTTATTATTTTATTATTTTATTTATATTGAACATAATACCTGACAAATTTTTTTTTTTTGCTATGTATAAATTATTTATAGGTACCTATTAACTATTTTATTATTTTATTTATATTGAACATAATGACATGACAAAAATATTTTTTTTCTATGCTATAAATAAATTATTTATATTACCTGCTTTATTATTTATTGGAGGAAAATGGTCAAGAATTATTTTTTATTTTTTGAGGAAAATGGATACGACTATATTTTCGTATCGCGCTTTTATTCATGTTTACCTGAATAGTAACGACTTCATCCTCATTTTATTTTTCTTAACATTTCATTTTTCTAGTGCATAAGCAGGTACCAGAGGTACCTGCTATAGAACTGCGTGTAAACAAACGATATTTGCCTTCTTTGGAATTACAAGCTAGGAAATCTCATCTAAAATCAGTGGCTTATACATAATTTTGGTTTGAGGGAGGGAGGGGGTTTAGTAGAAAAATTTTTTACTTATGATAGGTTTTAATTGTTCAATTAAAAAAATGAGTACCCTCAAAGTGTTGGCCTACAGTTACGCTAATGTTTTTACAGTTATATACATTGTATACCTACATGTAGATTGTAGTTTACTATATAGACATTATTTTGTAGTTAAAACACTTATAACTTATAATTTATACATAACCTAATAAGCATATCTAACAATAATATTTAATATTTCTAATTCACTCATATCAAACCAGCATCTAATTTGTTTATTAAATCAGATTTCCTTTTGCGTACAAAAAACTATCAACAATGCTAAATTGTGATATTCATGTTCAGCATGAAACTTAGGTACTTATAAAGAGTCTTTAAAAACTGTATATAACTGTAGGTTTCACAATAAGTACACGATTCTACCAGTTTTTGGAAAAATCACAAACCTTACAAACATCGTCTTGTTCTATTTCAGAATATATCAACCATTTGTATAAGTTTAGCTCATGGTGGTTGAAATTTAAGAATTCTCGGTTTATTTTTGACAGCTATTGGGAACGTATATACGTATATATATATTATATATGTTTCTGATGGAGTCCATAAATTAGTAAGACTCTTTACAAATTAATTAAAACATTCAATTTTAACTAATAAAACTATGTACAATTTTAAATCATGCGTTTATGTTATGTAGGTCCTACATATTATGTGTATTTATTATTATTATTATATATGTATATATCATAAATATAACATTATTTAAGAATACAATTTTATCTTAAACCAATGTAATTGGAGAGGGGGGGGGGGGTAAGACCCTCTTTACTTTGTATACACCTCTGATTAAAATACTTTGACTCGAGAAATAACAACCGCATGACCTTTCTCATTTGTCTATGTAATATATAATACGAAATGTCTATAGTGTCTAGCTTATTTTATAATCAAGTAATACATTATTATTTAATTAATTTGGCCAATATTGATACATTTTATCCGCTGGGGAACTGCATGTTATATTGTTATTATAGTTATGTTATAAATTAATATATTATTATTAGCATTACTCGTATTAATAACTATTATTTATGCACTGTTTTAATCATTATTTCTAATACATAAATAAATTGTCAACTATTCTTCCTATAACATAAAAAGTTTTGTTGTATGAAACAACAATAAGTACAGATGGTTATGTCACTGAAACTTAAAAAAAAAATCCTGGAAATCGTTGCGTAACCATCATCAGTGAGCAGTAGAATAAATAAAATGAAATAAAAAATTATTATTATAATTCGCGTGTACGCATAATACGATTTGTCATCGAACACGGTTTGTCCCATATACCGACGTTACCTGAAGGTCGTAGCTCACGTAATGCAATAATATTGTGTAAATGCGTAGCTAATCGTCGTACTGCACTGCACATTTTTTTTTTTTTAAACATCGTTTTCCGAGAGCAGTTTTAATTATTATTCCAATGTTTCGCATCGTTTATCAATTGGGGAATGTTTGCACGCGTCAACATAATATGTATATTAATATAATTTAGTTTCGATTTCGCGCTAAATTATTATTATACAGAATGTACTATAATATCTATAATATTTAATTGCTGAGATGAGAACTTTTTTTTTTTTTAATCTCAAAACGAGTTTCATAAAGTGAAAAAAAAAAAATAATAATTTCAACGCTATTGCGTTTGATAACGATTTTTCATCACACGTTCCCCGACGACCGCTTTTAACTACGACCGTACAGCATACCTATTCGTGAGTTCGGTCGAGGTTTTACACAAACCTCTATTGTAATCATGTATTCCTCTGGCGTTCCAAGCAAAACCGTAATAAAACGAGTTGAGTTTTTCAATATGACTTAGCGTATGTTTTCATATGATCTGGGTGCACTCTTTGTACAATATGTATACGAATAAAATGTACCCACCATTTTAGATTCTGAACGGAGTGGTGGAATCTATTTTTTTTTTTTTTTTGTGTCTGACGACACCTTTTTTTTTTTAATTCATTAATTAATCAAAACTTTCCAAGCCAAGGCTACCTATAAATCTACCGATATTTTAAAATAATGTATTAATAAACATAAATCATTATCGCCGTTTTTTATGTCCTTCCAATCGTGCGGGAATTCTCAACAATTTATTATTCGAGTCAGCGACCCGAATAATCAAGTACCTACTACTGCAGTGTACTGCACCATCTGCAGTATACTGCAACAAGTCGTCGCCTCGTACACCGATGGTTATTACTTATTATAATATTTTCGGATAAACTTTCGAAAGAACAGCATTTCTAGGAAGTATAATATTATTATCAACGGACATATTGCTATGGGTACAATATATTACGTGTGGTGCATTCATGGACATTTTGTCACGAAACCCGATGACGAAGGATTGTCAGATAAATTTTACGAATTATTGCAGCTCGTTGAGATCGACAGAGAATGAACGAGCTGGCGAAGTATCTGAAATTCCTATAATATTCATGCTGGGGAGTCGCGCAATACAAAATTATTTTATCCCCCTTTTACTGTATTATTTTTAACGCTCCGACTCGCCATAATTACTCAAAACAAGTCTGTGACTGATTATACTGGTTATAGGCTACAATGTGATGCCGATGATGACATAACCTATTTATAGCATCTAACGATTTGCACATTTAACCTGTTCCGTCGTGAAAGATCGACGTACAATCTGGCGTACAGAAGTAAATCAAGAACAATTTATATTTATACGAATATACACAAGCACACATGTATTCATTCTGTGTGCAGACGTTAATCTTTATAAAATTCAAATCCCCTCGCACTCTATCAGGAAAATGTCATGGGTTAAATCCACAGGATAAATATGGTTATGGAAGCACAAGGTTTCTATTAAATTAAAAAATATTCTATCCTCTCAGAACATAATATATTCTTCGGTAAATAAACGAAAACTCTATTAGATGTTTCTATACTGGCCATTCTCCACACGGGTCTATACAAAAGATCGTATAATTTCGAGAGAAACCAAATGTTTCTGTGAGTGATTATAGACCACCTATAGTTTCGCATTCCAATCTTCTAATTAATGACTTATCGTCTTTCTCCGTTCCTGACATATCCCTCTTAATCGATCTCGGATGAATAGATATATAAAATTAAAAAAAAAAAATCAAAATAGAAAGTGCAGTCATCGTTTGGGGCCAAGACAATTAATTCACTATCTTTTCATTTATTACATACTGGCATATTATACTATTATATTTTATACTTATACTTATTGTAATATAAATTGTACTGTTTTAATGAAGTTATGGATTGTAAAATAAAATAATGAAAATGGTAGTATTGTATACATATTATCAATAAGACATTCAATGATTCGACATTCGGTCACCAAATGAAATTCACCAAACACTCACAAGCTGTTACAAAGGCCACTCTCGTATTTATATTGATTTTTTAAAAATGTAGGTACTATGCTATCATTGCTATCCACCCAAGCTCAAATTTCATCCGTTATCATGGTATATAATAATAATGATAATTTATCACAAGACATTCGTTTTTGTTTACATTATCTGACACATTAAGGATTTATTTTAGTTTCGCCTTGTGTAATATTTGTATTTATTTTTTTTAGTCCTAGCTTTACGCTTTACCAGAGCGTAACGTTTTCAATTTTCCTATCAGCTGACGCACACTTTATTTCAGCACAAGCAATAAAAATGAGTTTTTTTATCGTTGTGATGATTATATCTTTTCTGCAAACTGCAGTTACCTATATATTGTACACGTAAAAAAAAAAAAATCAATTTTCAATTTTAAGTGATCAATGTAATTTAATACAGTATATAAAGTGTTTCGTAGTAGGTACACTCAGTTTAATGCCCTTCATATAATAATTGTATTATGTTAAAAACAATTACTACAAGATGAATTTATACTTATAAATTATGAAAATAACTCAACGCACAGCAAATATGAAAACCGTTCGACCTCCAGTTTTTCTTGAATGTTTTCTTATGAAAACGATTGTATAATGTACCGTATGGTATTTTGAATTTTTTACTAGCATCTAGCAACTAACTTCTACCACATTTGGTAAAGCCTCTTCTAGTCTAATTTCTGTATAGTTTACATAGGATCTGTCATGAATTTCATTTTTGTACATGCGAATAATTTAAATTATAAACAATTATAACTGTAATAACTATCAAACTCGCCCGTCTTGCCCTATAAAATAAATATTATCAATCTAACCCCAAGATAAGAATTTATATCTAACAGTTCTAATATTTTTTTTTTTTTGATTTTTAAAATAGTACAATTTTTTTACAGATAGACATATAATTTAAATCAAGTTAGTTATAATTTAATAACGTACAATTATTATTATACTTATTTTATGGCGATATTTTTGCAACTAGACAAATTTCACACAATAAAATTTTATTTTACACAAACATTTTTAACAGCGAGGTTAATAATTTATGATTAGAGACCTTACCAACGTAGTATGATCATGAAAACATTATTTATTAAAACAAAAAATCGTAATCGATAATCGTATAACACTGTAGCCACATGATAAGATTTAAGAAATAAATCCAAAATCTAACTCACTCCGCGTTAAATATTTTACCCCAATCCATGATACACCTATTTTTTATTAAGTCACTTTACGGTTCAACAAGCAACTTTTGTAGGCCGTTGATCAATACAAAATTCATAATTTAATTAATATATATATGGAAGATTTTAATTTAAAATATCAAGATGATAGTGATTCGTGATAGCTTATATACGTAGGTAAATAATAGTATCTACGTGCAACAATTTATATTGTTGGAGTATAGTTTTAAATTCAAAATCGGAATAGTAATAACCTATTTTTCGTTCACTCTAGATTTAGTTATTATATTTTATGTTCATAATGAGTACCTATACTTACGAACACTACAAACAATATCATATTTCACAAACACAATGTAATAATACGAGTGCATTTTCATTTGAATACTGTTTGGTTTCCAGTTGAACTATGTCAGTAATGTGTTTTTATTAATAATTCTTATACTATATATATATATTAATATACCATACTATTTGTATAGTATTTGTGTAAGTGTAATAATGAATGGTAATGATTTAAAACATACTCCAACGAGCAATAATATTGCGACCAGGGGTGGTTTGACAATTGTAGTTGACCGGGGCAAGCCTAAAATATTCCACCTACCACTGCATAAATTTGATATTTCACAAAAAAAAAAAAATCAGTGGTCGAGTTATTACTTATTAGCAGGGTTTGGAAAAAATGTTGGTTTGGAATATTTTGAATGAACGATTTTTAGGTACTCAACTTTATTTATCATTTTAAAATACATTTATAATTAATAGATAGTGATTTTGGAAATATTGATTTGAGTTTTTTATGTTATTTTAAAATGTAATATAAATAATTGTATAATTGATTATTAGTTTAAACATTGTCTAAACATTTTTACAGATGGTGAAAATTGAATTTTTATAATTCATTACTAGTTATAAACAAGAGAAATTTAAAAGGTTTAAAAAAATTAGAATTTGGAAAAACATAAATATAATTATAGTTATTACATTCTTAGTTGATATACCTAGATTTGTTTTAAAATGCAAAAAAAAAAAATGTGAAGGGGTTCCCCTGCACCCGTAGGTTTTGTATAAATTTTGAACAAAATAGTTAAATATAATATCAAGAAGGTATCTAATTTACGTTACAATTAGAATGAATGAATTTTATGTATAAAATTTAGAGTTTTTTATGTTATTTTAAAATGTAATATAAATAATTATATAAAAGATTTATGATTTAAATTATTTTAATATTTATATATATATATATATATATCAAAATTGTGTTATTATTATTTATTACTAGTTTTAAACAAGTGAAATTTAGAAAAAAAACATAAACACAATTGTAATTATTACATTCTTAATTGATATAGATATGCAGCGTAACGATGAATAAAAATATGGACAATTTATCCATTACAGTGTTTGTAGGAAAAATTTGTTTTGCATATTACGGTATTAATATCAATATTACAAAATATGATTACCCCACCTTCCACTAGCCTAATAAATAAATACCATCGGCCGTTTATTATAACATAATACAATAATCGATGAATATTTTCATGTAGCGCTATAGGAGTTTGATTTGGAATGTTAATACAATTTCCGATGGTTATTGCATGACATTTTATCCATAGTAAAACGTTTATAATAACTTATTAGTTAATAAGTTATTATTATTAATACGTAATATTTGTTAACTCGAACTCCTATATAATATTATAATATAAAGTATAATAAGTTTTCCCTCTACATCCGAGATTTTTTTGCGCCTCTATACGATATAATATTCATGTGCAGCAGCTGCACAATACAATACAGCCACAATAATACTAAATTATAATATTCGTAAATGTTATAATAACGCCATAAGGCATCGCGGAGTACGAATGTAATTAAAACGGAATAGCAGGCATTGTGTTTATCTAGTTACGGTGAATGGTGATAATAATAATAATAATAATAATAATAATAATAATAATAATTATTATTATTATTATTATAGACATCTGGAATGCAATAATAGTTCATGATGGGCTGACGGTGGTGACGAGGTGCGAACAGGGTAAATTAATAATGGAAGTGAAATCGGGAAGAATAAACATAATATATTATAGACGGCAACTTACTATAATACGTTTGTGGACATTCTACAGTAATCCGATGTTAGGAGGTTGGTTGCCGATTCGGGTAGTGCACGTTTTTACATTTAGGGTCAAATTTGCGACGGATTAGACATCGGGTGATTGGGAAATTGCTGCGGTCTGGCGTGGTACGATAATAATATATCATAATAAGGAATGTCCTACCTAGGTTTGCGCGCGCGTATCATACGAAAATCGAAGAAATCCCAACCGGTAGTATACAGGCATCCGGCTTGACCGGAAATTGTTCAGGGGCATATGCAGTAAAATGCACGTAATTACTATACGTACATTTATCGTTAAAGGAAAAGTTCGAATTTATTATCTCGCAAAAATCTTCTAGTTGAACATTATGTGTTGGAGTTCATTGTATTCTTAAAGTTTTTTTGAGGTAAATAGTGATTCTTGAAATCCATTTGCAGAGATCGCTACCACTTTATTTTGAAAATTCAAAACCAATAATACCACCAAAGATTAAGCAAGTACGATTCTGCGTCTCAATACGAGATTGAGTTGGGAAAAAACGTACGAGTATCTAAAAACGAAAATAATGAATTTGTTTAATAACATGAATTAAACGATTTGTTTATAGATCTAAAAAAAAAACAAATTCTCAAACTTCAAGTACTGAACAACTCTATACTAATGTAGAGCCATCAATTTAATATAATATGTAATTTTAATGCATCAGAGACTTAATAAAGTAAAAATAAATAATTTATTAAAATAAATGTTAACTTATAACAAAAGTTACATATTTTAAGTACACTATTTTAATCCGTTAATATGAAAATACGTCAGACATTAATTTTTCACCCGGTCATTTTACGTTTCGTTTTTTAGAATTGGCTGATAGTTTTGAATTGATGACTATTATGAATGATTGGGACAATCGACAAAATTAAAATATTAATTTTTATACTTAAAATATTATGCTACTAAATAATTTTAAATTATTAAAAATGAGCATGATTATTTGAACTATATACTGTTAAATAAATTCAAAATATAATACTAATTTTTAAGTGACTTATATGCATTTAAAATATTCGATTTTTTTTTAAGTTTTTTTAATAATTGTTGATAAAAAAAATTAAGCTTGTACAAAATACTTGAAAATTTAATAAAGTTGTTCTTAGTGCCATTCAAAATTTCTTAAAATCCACAGGCATAATTTTTTTTATAAGTGTTTAAACAACAAATATAGAAATAATATTTCAATTTAAATATAACGTTATATTATATTATATACTCGTTAAATAACCCTTATACCTATTCTAGACTAACAAATCATCTTCGTTCAGAATCGTTTTTCGTGTACAATGATACCTAGCATTGCGTTCAGATTTAACAAATCCATTATAATGACCCATCCTATGAACGAGTAGCACTCCACCCTCTACTATACAGCAGAGTGAGGTACATCCGGTTCTTTATTAATATTGCAAAGGACAAACTCGAGTTGGGTCCGGGATTTTAAAAGCAGCATGAGTTGGGTACCGATATATTTTATGGAGTACATTAGTTGGGTCCCGGGATATTTTATGGAGTACATGAGTTGGGTTCCGGGATATTTTATGGAGTACCTACATGAGTATAGTGGCCTATTTGCGTTACCCGGGAAACACCATGTGGAGGTTGGCTAGAATG
This sequence comes from Chaitophorus viminalis, assembly GCA_025469195.1. Lineage (NCBI taxonomy): Eukaryota > Metazoa > Arthropoda > Insecta > Hemiptera > Aphididae > Chaitophorus > Chaitophorus viminalis. The sequence goes on from JAIPRK010000427.1 coordinate 197,140, forward strand.
TTTCCCAAAAGTTTGTTTTTCGTTACGTAAAGGTAACGACCTGATGTAAAAATTATTATTAATTAGATTAATTTTAAAAAATAAACGATATTATATGTATTATTATAAACATAAGCTAGGGAATAAATTTAATTTTGCATGATAACTTTCAAAACTATTTGTGGTGCGATTTGTGGTTGCTGCAAACTCGGCCCAAATATTAGGTGGAAACTGGAAATAATGCATCTTATGCTCTATGTATGTTTCTAGAAGATAATCACAAAATTTATATCGTGTTATACGTCTGAACGTATTATCAAATAATACCACGGACCCAATTCGAGTAATATGAAATAGTACCGTGGATCCAATTCGAGTACTATCGAATGACACCGTGGACCCAACTCGTGTTTTTTTAAAGGGATCAAATATCTCGGGACTCAACTCGCGTTTTCTCATTGCAAACACTATATATTATAATATTATAATATTCAGGGCCGGATTTAGAATTTGTAGGCCCCTAAGTTCAATTGTGGTGTGGGCCCTACCAGAAAGTTTTTAGAAAATAGAAAGGGCATACACACAAGTAGATAAACTAAGCCATCTTTAAAGCATTTTCAAATAATTTTCTACCTAAAATCGAGAGTAGTGCAACTTTCTAACTTCTAGTTATTTGACCGAAAATAATAACATTTAAAATATAGTATATTAAAGTGTGGATTCAATTACCGCAGAGTAGTTAAAAAGGTATTCAACGCTCTTTATTAATATTACTACAGTCTACACACTATATAGTATATTTTATTACACAACACCAATTTTAGAAAACTGAAAAAGAATGAAAAATATTTAGACAGAACTTTTTTTTTTTTTAAGTTGTATGATGGTGTGGTGAGGGCCCTGTTGTGGTACGGGCCCATAAGCTACAGCCTATATAGCCTATGCTTAAATCCGGCCTTGATAATATTGCTGTATTATTGTGATAGTCAAAAATTGAATTTATAATAATATTGTTCGCCAATCGAAACGGCAGTAGTGCTGCTTTATAAAATAAACTTTTTGAATATTGAATGATCACGCGGTGTCATTTCAACGACGTGCGTTTATTATTTTCGTGGTTTTTTCCTGTGCACGTCATTCAAACATATTAATTAAAAACCATGCGTATACCGGTATTTCCGCCGTACACGTGAATATAATTATTATTTTTATGATATTATACTTGCAATGAATTTCTATTAATCACTACGTACGTCGTATACCTTCATATTTTAATACATATATATATATATATATTTGTTCGATCGGCTAATTATCATACAATCGATGTATAAATTACGTCCGTATCGATTAGCGTACGTCTGCGCTTATAGCGTTTTTATAGGTGCCATTCGGGTGCGCGCGCTCGTCGTGAAGAAAACAATATAATGATAATAATATATTATGATGTATACGCTGTACCTGTCATCGCGACGTTTTCGCAAAACGAAAGTTGTCATTGTTCTCTGTCCGAAATCGCACTCGGGGAAATAGTTCCTTTTAAAAAGTGCTCCACGGTTAGGTTAGGTCAGTGCGGTTCCCATGTCTTTTGGTCTACGCCCCCTATGAAGATTTTCAAAAATCTCACTCCCCTAGGGCCTGATTAAGGAGTTTGTCACAAGTAGGCTTAGGTTGAATTGATACGAAAAAGAAAGGTTCCAGGAGGAAGAACCTACTTTTTTTTAAGTATATATTATTCAATCAATGCTTCTACGTTCATAAAAATTATGTCGTGGTGTCTCTAAATTAACATTAACCGATTGGTGCCTTAAGTTGTAGCTTACCCAACCTATTGGTAAATGCAACGCCCCCTCCTAGCTCCTCTTAATTAAAAAAAAATAAAAATAAAAATATCACCTATATACATATAAACTTTTTACAAATAATCTATTTAAAATAGTTATTTAGTGGTATCTTTATCATCGATAGGGACATAATAACGATAACAATTATTAATTCTTCATTTTTTCCTTACATTGTAAAATATAAAATTATAAATTATATAATAATAAAAAATTTAATTTTGTGATAACTACTTGCGTCTCCCCAGCAATGTTTAAACGTCCTCTTTGGGGGTGAATATTTGGTTAGGTTATGTCAGTGGTTAAAATGGTTGAAATGTTAAGGGGGACTATAATCACCAAAAATGGAAGAGCATTCTTTTACAAATTTTTTTCAGTTAGCCCATGATATTATTTTTTTTATACACACATTTGTTTATAGACAAATGGGTGTATAAAAAAAAAGTTTTATGAGGTGTAAATGTGATAATTACTAACGCCGTTTAGCGTCCCCCCTGACCCCTCCCCCGGACTTAGAAGACTTAAGTTAAAGGGAATACATAATCTTACCTTACATAAGAAAGGGGACTCTGTTCCCCTCCCACTTTAACCAATGGGTTATAACGTATGATATTACAGCCTATATAAAATCGGTCATCGGGCGACATAATGTTTTTGTGCACTCGCCCCGTCGAAAAGACGCACGATCGTGTACGCGTTTCCGGGTACGTTTAGATCATTTTTCTCCACATATTCGTCAACAGCTAGAATATATTTTATTTTTATTTTTTGAAAATTGTTTTAACTTTGCGATAATAATACTGCTCGACGTTGTTTTGTCTTTTATACGAGATTAACATCCGAGCACGTACTGTGTGCAATAATTAATATTGTATGCGGCCATCATGGTCCGATGACGACCGGTGAACACTGAACAACATAATATAATAATAACAATTATTATTATCGAGAACGCTAAATCCGTGACCCGATACACCCGTGTTTATCGTGTGCACTGCCATACGTCCGCTGTCTGTTATTGCTGTTGTTCCGTGTTATTAAACGTCATCGGATCGCAGATATGCAGTGTGTAACAATAAATGTGGAGCACCGCAAAACGTCATCGAATAAAAGCTTTGTTTTTAATTTTTAATTTTTTTTCCCCTCACCTGACCATGTTCGAATACAGTGCAGTATTGTAATAAACACTAATAACAATACGTCGGATATTCAAACCGCTATAACGTCACATTCTGAATACCGCATGATCCTATTTGGAAAACTCAACATATTATATCCTTGTCGGAAACCAATATTTTGACCTGACTGGCATATATATATGATCAAGACTACTCAGAAATAAACGGAATTCACGGATTATGTATCAGAGAATATTTTATATAAAAATAAATACGTTTTGACATAGGCGCTGACTACACGGGAGAAACGGGGGCAGTTGCCCCATACATTGATTTTAATGGGAGCACCACCCCGATTTTAATGGATGGTAAAACGTAAAAACAGCACTTCGCTTTAGTATAAAAAAATGATTTGGTTATTATTATAAGCTAATGAATGTTGACATGGAAATGTTTATCAAAAGGATAAATTATCTAAAAATAGCTGATGATAAGATACCACGAATTATGGAAAACGTATAGGTGTATAATAATATTTTTATCAATAAAATTTAATGTACCTAATAGAAATAAGTTAGAAGAAAAAAAATTGTATTTTCATGTAATTTTAATTTTTGTCCCGTTTATCTAAAGCTAATAAAGAGATTTAGAATAATATTCATAAACCATAGTATAAGTATTTTATTTGCCCCCATGCTAAAATATAAAAGTCGATGACTACTGCCTATGCGTTTCGATAGGTTATTAATATACCTATGGTGAATTTGGTTTTATTATTATTTTTTGAAAAGGGGCGTGAGAGCGATCGAATCAACTATATACCGTAAAGAAACGCGACTGTACAATCGAGAACGATTCCTACTGATGTTCGCGCATCAATCGCGAAGCGATATGAGCTATTTTGTTGACACGGATTTCTTCACACGGGGATTTTTGTACCACAAGACGAAATCTATAGTCCCGATGGAGAGTTGATGGACACGCGAAAATACGTGGAAGAAATATATATATATATATATATATATATTACGGCACACCCGACGCGCATGTGTTTTAAATCGCAAGATCTATTGATATTTCGTGGTCTTAAGCGGTTTAAAATCAACTTAAATTATATGATTATACAAACTGAACTAATCGAAGTCGCCCCGAGAAATAATTGTAGGTTCAACTCATTTTGGTTTTAACTCGCTATGGAAGCAATGCCTCTTTAAGTCTAATCACCCGGAATAACGATTAAGATGTTTTTATAATAATTTGTATTGTATTATAGAAAGTAAATTTTAATTAATATTAATATTTATAGAACGTTTTCATGGATTTTTACTGATGTTACCAAGCTTGTTAACGTTTCTAACTTCATTTTACCCAAAAAAAAGGTTGGACGGAATTTTTTTATTTTTTTATTAAAATAATCTATTTTTATTAGTAGACGTCAAATTTCAGTTTATCCCTTACAAAGATTTTCATTTCACATTTATATAGTTAGTTAGAGATCACGACTAAAAGCATTTCAAACCATTTACGGTGAATAAATCGTGCAACCGTGTTCTTTGAATTTTAAAAATTGCCCCTCCCATCGCTGTTATATTGGTCTGGATCCACCCTTGATTCGGGTTAACGCGACCGTACTGCAGATGTACGATAATATTATTTACACTTGCACATCGCATAATACACAACGAATACCGCGTACGTGCATATTTCAAGTAATTATTTAAATATGCGTTCCACGCGGGGGGAGGGGGGGACGTTGACTGCAGAAAAACGAAAATAATAATCACTGCAACGATGGATTATGAACGGCGCGCGTCTAGAAAGCCGTACAGACATTCGGCTGACCCATTGTTGTTTCGACGACTCAGAACGTTAGCGTAGTTTTGTAGGTATATATACGCGTGACCTTTTTTCCCAATAGCTTCGAGCCAAAAACGTACATTGTTGGTCGTGAAAACACGCAAACGAAACGCTCAAGTGTGATGCGTCTTATGTGCGATATGTATATGGGTGCACGATAATTTCGTTGTTTTCTTCTTTTTCTCTTCAATGATTAATGCGTTTTTACGCGTTCTGCTTAGGGAAATGTACGAACGCGTGCGCAGTGTAATAATAACAATACACGCGCACGTAATATTATGTATACTGTTATTATTATTGTTGTTGTTGTACGTGTTCTAACGAGCGAAAAAAACGAATTTTTTTTTTTTTTTCCTTAAACGCCACTGCTAGGCTGCGACGCTCCGTCACCTGCACCGCCACTGCACCGTCAGTGTAATTTTGTTTAATATGTATATAATTTCGGTATGCATCAATCACGGTGGCCGCTAGCAGCGGTGTTAACGAAGAGCTCGTGGACCCCGGGCGAAACGGACAAGTCTATTAATGTATACGTATAATATACAGCTGCAGTGTAAATGACGGAGAACCGACTAAAAAAAAAAAAAAAAAACAAAAAAAACAAAAAAAACAAACAGAAGCAATTATAATATTACGTGCGTAGTTTTCGCTAATGTTTTTTCCGCCGTATATCAAAGTATTTTTGTTGTATAATATAATAAATAAAACATATACAAAATATAAAGCACCACGATTTAAAAGTATTGAAATAAGAATACGTGTTTTGTTTTCATGTTATATTGTTTATGCACGGTCCGTTCAAATTCAATCCCTATGCACAATTGTCACCGTATTTTTATCACAAATGTATAACACGCGTACACGGAAACGGTGGTGCGAACGGTAAAATCATAACACATGCATAATTCAACCATCACAATTCACAGTGGCTACTGGATATTTCCTACTGATTTTTCGTTTAGCGCGCCATTGTCGACGTACTTATACCTATAACAGTAAAGTTGTTCGCGCCCTAAACGTTATTCCAACGGATCGCGTGTATAAGTACAGTGTACACGTGTATAATAATACGTTAACGCTCGTCGACTCGAGTTTAAAACAGTTTAAAGTAGAGATCTGCAAATGAAACAACGACGAAAAATGTTCGTGTATTACAAATTTAAACATTACGCCACATGTTGAACAAAAAGACGCGTGTTGTTCGAACAGTATCGAATAGTTTTCAATGGTACAACGCATATATTTTTTTTACATTAAATACAAAAATATTGTGTAGCATCGCGATTTTGTAGTCGCAATGCCATTGAAAATATACAGTTAACATAATAATACAATATCGAAAATATCTATATGTATATTAAACATATTACTATGATTTTTTATTTCCATTTGGCATTTACCATAATATACTATAACCGTTTATACCCCAATAACTGCTATTTCGTTTTTCCAAACGACCGAAAAGGAAAAAATTTATAATATTATACTTTTGTCGAAGTCGATTGATCGCTTTTTATATATTACGTCATGCACTCGTACGTTTATGTTTTATGATATCTTTGCAAAACGCAAATAATAAATTTCACACGTGCGTGTTTAAATCTACTACGTACGCGGTCGAATAATACGTATCTTAGTACCTATAGGTACTATATTATATATTGTTACGTCACCAAATTTTGCCCCTCATTAAAATAATATAATACTTGTTTTAATTGCCACAAACGCATATTATAAATAAATTAAACAAATAAAATTCCCCCCGACCGTCTCCCACAGCAGTGTTCGACGACTCGTGCTGGGACTTTGGTCCGTCGCCGCCGCTTCGCGTTGGTTGTTGCGTAGCCAGCACGACATACGGTGGTAATAATTTTATTAATAATTATTTTTATTTTATATAATTATCACCACCACTGTATCAATAATCGTACAATTGGGACCAGCAACGTTTAGTCGCCAACGATTGTCTTTTTCTTCTTCGCTCTGTGATCACCGAACGAGTACAACGTCTCCCAGTTCAACTGTCAACTTCGGATATTATATTATACATTAAATTGTTATTCTATTCGTTTCAACTATTGTCAATGACCGCCATGATGGGCTAGTGCCATAAAATGGGCCCCGTTGGATGGGCGAAACGACCTGCGGCCACTACAACCATGCGTCCAAGTCATCACCGTATAATAATAAAATTATTATATAGTTATTATAGTCTGGCTAACCACGAATCACGATTGTCACGTGATTGTTACGTTGTATCTTAATCTTATTACTGTTATTCTTATTATAATACAAATCATATTATGATCAGTCCATGGGTCAACATATTATGTAAATCTTGAATTTATAATTTTTATATAAAAAAGCCTATACGTTCTATCGACCTGCCCCTTAGGGATAGCACGCGGTACGGCGTATAGGTCATTGTACCAATGCTCCCCTGGTATAGTGGGTGGACAGTAGGGCTTAAAATACCTGAAATCTCACAATATATATACCTTTTCTGTAAACACGTCCAACTAGTTTTGATTAAATTTTCGGTACGTTGCTGTACTTAAGAAAAATATTTGAAAAAACAACATGACAACATAATTATATGTGGAGCGTTTGGATAATAAGACGTTATGGTACTCTATGTTTAGTTTATTTTTTTCGAAAAATTAACAGGAACCGGATTGATGTACGAATAATGAGCCCATAAACACAAAACGCAGGTAAAAAATACTTATTTCTGAAAACATGCTCGCACACACTTATAACCGTAGTACACTATTGGTATGCAGACCAATTAAAAATGTCTAGAATTAGTGATCGTCATGTATTTATTTGAATAAAGATTAACAACGGGAATGAATGACAAATGCTTTTGTCGGCAAGATTAAAACTAGAATAATGAGTATAAAAATAATCTAGAGCAACGGCCTGCTGCGAAAATGGTGAGGAGTAGTCATAATTAGATAATTTAGTGCTAAACTTTAACTAGAACTCGATTTGCAGAGAACTCAGAGGTTAATTATTTTCTTAAGTATAGAAAAATAATATGATAATATATTCCGGTCGCGTGGAAAAAAGTTGGTACGTACAGGATCGGGATTTACGTTTTTCACCGTGCGATAAGAATTGTTGACAAAAATATTTAATAATGTAGTATGTTTAATGCATAATGGCTTTATAACGTCGGTTTTCCGTACGGACCACATTAAATCCAGTCTCAAGTCATACTTAATAAGATGCAGTTCCGGCGTCGTGGTTAATGAAATTGACGACTTATTCTCGATGAATGCCAACTTTTTATTTTTGTAATCGTCAACGTGTTGCTGCTGTTTACTTGTGTGTGTTTCGACGAGTGAGTGCTCGTTGTGACCCCCCCGCCCCTCCCCACTCGGAATCCCTGCGGCCCACGCGGACATCACGTGAATCGAACGCGGAAGCCTGTGCAATAATGCGTTGTCGTGTCTGCGCTCGACGACAGAGTGTCAAGGTTGTCACGTTTTTTAACGAGCTGAGGCGAAAAAAAAGTCTGAAAAATAGCGTCGGTCGGTCAGAGTTGACAGATCTTTGTACGCAGAATAATCGGCGCATAATAATCAATCATTAACAACATCACGTCGCGTGCGTGACGGTCAGCGGCTTACACGCGTATAGATATACGGTTAATCATGGTATACGATCATGCATCGTATTCATTATATTGCACCTAATGCAGGGTCAACAAAAAAAAAAAAAAACTGGGAAAATTTTAAATAACTCTCTCACTTATCATAAGTAAAATAATTGGTACTTGCATAATATGCATTTATTGAAAATAGAAATCAGAATGCCATATAATAGGTAAAAAAATTGCACGTCCTTAATAATTTTTTTGTAAGCGCAAATACATTCCGGAAATCGAACGCTGGCATTGTGTATTGCACTCTTTCAAACGCATCGAAAATCAAAATTATACCAAACTACTGCGGCTACAGTTAAGTGGAAAAAATAACAAACTACTTTAGTATTGTTGAAAATTTGTTAATGTCAGACAAGGTACACTTCCATTTTAGGAATGTATCTTATGTTTCTGGAAATGTTAAAATTTAGGAAAAAATGACGTCTGTATTATATTGTAAGGAAATTACATCATTGCTTAGTACATGTTATCTATATAAAAACGATAGTAGGCGATGATAGTATGATAGTATATACACATATATAATATACAATGAATACATATATGCATACATATATATTATTGATTTTGTATTAATTAAATGTTATATACCTTTTTTTTATAATTAATTTCATTAATATATATTATATAGTTGTGTAAGTATTACATAACGAATATAAGTATTTAAAATTTGACCAGACAAAACTTAGTTATTTATATTATTCATTTTTATAATAACGTGAAAAACTTCATTGATATTTAAAATTACAAATTCTGGATTCCGATCTGCAAGCACACTTGTTTATCGTACCAGAATAAAAAGTGCAGTTATTTGAAATTGGATAAGTTTTAACATATAGCCAGATAGTTGGTTTGATTTCTGCCATCTACGTCGTCAACAAATTATCCTCTATTGGTCTGTTATATCACAGTTTTTAATACGGTTTTAAATGAAGAGTAGAAAAGTATAGGAAAGAGATGTGTATTTACAAGACGGAAAAAATAATGACAACAATTTCAATGATTTAATTTTCTAAAATGTCAACATTTCCAGTTACTTGAAATATCCATGTATAGTGCATACGCTTAAAAATGGACATCTCCTTGAAAACATACATCTTAACGTTAAGACATATACCTTAGGGACCAAAAATATATATATTGTATAATATATTACACATTAATATAATCTACATTCCATTATATCTTACATTATTTTCCTTTGGATCCTTAATGTCAACGCTTGTTGTAATTCAGATCTTGTTTTTAATAATACAAGCTCTATTATGATAATACATTTTTTTTACTTCTGCGAGAGTGGCTAATTTCAAACCTTACCGTTGTCCTGATTCCTGGAAGACCCTGTATACTAAATATAGTAGTAGCATTGTGACGACGACGGTGATGTGCGCGCAACGATAACACAATAGGTAATATCAAACGGTCAAAGGTCCGTTAAATTCGATTAGCTTATTCGATTCAATGCGTATATCTATTAATATGTATATACCTATTACAGTGGCCGTATAATTATAATAGTGTTACTAATGTATGGTGCAGTTTCCGCGGTTACCGTCCGGCAGTCCAATGTTATCGTCGTGCGATCAGATCCCCACCGCGCGCGCCACGAATTCATAGGACTTTTCCGACTTTACGGACACGTCGCAAGTGCCTACGCATATTAGGTATATAATATATTTATGGTTCGTGTCGACGATTACGTGTGTGCACCTCACAGCTTAATAAATTTATCAGATAGTTATTTGCAGTGTTCGGTTGCGTGTTGTAATAATTAATGTATCGTCACCAAGCTTCGTGCGCGCATTACACGTGCGGGTAATGTGTGCAGTCCGTCTAACGACGATAGGACATGATATTTGTACATGTATAAAACATTAAATTCATTTCACTCACCTACAGGGTCGATTCTAACACGGTTCTTCCATAAAATACTGATCGCGAATAATTAAATAATAATAATAATAATTTAAATAATTAAACCGCATCGACGACAGGCGAATAAAAATGTATTATACGGCAAAAAAATAGGCATGGGGGAACAATATATAGGTACAAACGCCAACACAATACACGATATGACATAGAAGCCAGAGAAATGAAACGAGTCTGGCACGCCGCCGTATAGACCGTTCAGGTAATATTATGACTTTTAATGCGTTATACAAATGAATTACGAAAATCCTCAACGTGAAAAATAACAGTGGAGGTATCGCACTGGTATTTCGATAAAGCTATAATATAAAATTTTTTTACACAACATTCCGTTTGGGCGTTCATTTACGTTCGTGGTGGACTTACATACAGTAGTACCACGTAAGTCTAAACCTAATTGCGTTTTCGATGAATTTCGACTTGTTCAGGTCGTATATACGCTGTAGTACAAGGGCGGATACAAGGGGGGGGGGCAATAGGGGCGATTGCCCCCCCCCGTTCACAAAAAAAAAAGTATTAAATATTCCATTTTGTAATTGTGACTAAAATTTTGTTTGTGTAAGTTATTGAGAGAGAGTCGTAATTGTATTTACCATGAACATTTAATTATTTTTAAAATTGTCAATTTTTATTTTATTATAATATAGTGATCACGGCATCCGAGGTGCAACATTTTATGTACAAACGGTTATTTATGGGGTTTGAGCCGGTTTGACACATTACACATACAAATTTATATAATATTACTTGCTATATTATTCTACGATTTTGTAATAACATCAGTCACCAAGTCGATCTATTTTTAAATTATTATGCCGTACTACAATGGTTTTACCGCCTCGTTGCTTGCCGTTAGTGCGTCCGGCGTCGTCGACCGTCGTAACGTTCATAAGT